>ML809972.1:237100-249979 GCA_009831015.1 Picea engelmannii | reverse complement strand
CATATCAGTACAGATTGGTAAAAGATTGGTAATGTATTTCGGCCATCAGATGCTCTTCTGACCTCACACATTAGGGGGCATCTGTTATAACCCTAAATTGCACCACACATGCTTACCTAGCATCAGGCCAACTCATATCCCTTTATTGCCAAAACATCTGTTGAACAACCTTTTCAAAAATCCTCTTAGGTAAAGGCAAGCGTGCCCTAACCCACTACTGCATGCGTTTGAAAGCTGGCAGGCCTACTATAGCCCGCGTTTACCTAACAAAACTCAAAAATAGGAAAGTTACCGACGGGACAAAAAGCTATGGGTCAGTTAACTGAAACTCCTGGCCATGCATGGCCGAGAGTTCGTCCAAAACCCTAGCTCCTTCTAGTCTATAAAAGAAGGGGTAGGGGTACTATTTGGAAGAGGAAAAAGATAGCAAAGAAACTCTACCCATTTGCCAAATCCATTTGTCCCAACCCTTTATCCTTTCCTCAAGCCTAAGGAGAATTAATGAAAAGCAGTTGGAGGACAAGAGAAGAGGAGGATCCCAGGATCAGGATCAAGGAGCGGTGGCCGGTCTCGACTTCAAATTGTAAGTTGATTCATTTTGAAAATAATAAAAGAATACTTTTCCCGTCCCAATGCATGAGTTATATGTGGTTTGTGTAATTTATGTTTAATTTCTAACCCTCAAGTAGAAAAGTAGCATGCATGCGTAGTGTTTTGTCTTGATTGCAGGTTAACTTTGGAAGGAGCCGCACGAGCAAGTAGTCAAGAGCGCAACGGAGGATCTACACCAAACATCAGTAAAAAGGTTAGTAGTTCCTTTCCATGCATGTATCGTGAAAAAGGGGTTTAAGTTTTGGGTGGTAGGTTAAAAGGTGATTTCTTGAAGGTCAAAATCTGCATGCAAGCCTAGCCCTAGCTTGCTAGTCCGTAGGGTATTATTTCCCAACAACACTAGTCATCCCTGTTAACACTGCAAATTTTCATCAGCACTATCTCCAAGATCTTGTTGAATGCTTCCATTGTCCCAATTGTTTGTGGATGGTAAGGCGTGCTCTTCTGATGGTGGATTGCAAATTTCTCAGTCAGGGCTTCAATTGTTTTATTTATGAAATTTGTGCCTTCATCACTCATAAGGATCTTTGGGCATCCAAACCTGGTTATGATGTCATCAAATATGAAGCACGTAACTGTAGTTGCACTACAGTCCTTAACTGCTCTTTCTTTGGCCCATCTAGTCAAGTACTTTGTCGCAGTAATTATGTACCTTGCTCCTATGCACTTGCCTAGTGGGTTTAGATGTCCCATGAAGTCAATGGCCCATTTCTGAAATGCTTGTAGGGTCAGTTGTAGTGCTAGTGGCATTTCATCTCTTCTGGATGGTTTCCCAACTCTTTGGCATACATCGAAGGCTCTATAATAGTCTTTAGCATCTCTATGTAAGGTAGGCCACCAAAGGCCAGCTCTAAGAACCTTCTACGCAGTTTCTTTCCCTGCCTGATGTCATCCTGCGATGCCCTCATGAGATTCTTCAAGGATCAATGGTCGCTCTGCCTCCATAACACATCTTCTCAGTATCTCATCAAGTCCCATCTTGTATATTTTTCCATCTATAATTGAGAAGTCAGCAGTGTGCACTACTAGTTGTTTCTTCTGAGGAATTGTATACTCACTAGCTGTCATTCCTGTTGACAGGAACTGGACTATCTCTGCGAAGTGGTCATCAATATTTCTAATGGCTAGTAACTATGCATCTGGTAGTGTATCCTCCAAACTGGTCGGCTCTTCACCATGTTCCAACCTTGACAAGTGGTTAGGACCTTTGTTCATCCTTCCCGGCTTAACTACGATCTCAAAATCATATTCCTGAAATAGCAGAAGCCATCTGCATATTCTCCCCCCCAACAATGGCTTGTTGACCAGGTATTTTAGCGCAGAGTGATCAATAAACATTTTAAAGTTTCCTCCCAACAATTAGTGATGAAATTTCTGCAGTGCATACACCATGGCTAATCCTTCTCTCTCAGCGGTGGTGTAATTAATCTCAGTTGTTGATAGCTTCCTGCTAGCAAAAGCTAATGGATGGTCAATATCTCCTTCTCTAGGTTGTGCTCACACAGCTCCCAATGCATTGGAATATGCATCGACATGCATGTGAAATTCCTTGCTCCAATTTGGGAAAACCAGAATGGGCGCAGTAACCATTTTCTATTTCAGTGTGTCAAATCTCTGCTGGCATTCTTCTGTCCAACTGAACTGACAATATTTATTCAAAATCTTTTCCATGGGTGTTGTAATTTGGGCATATCCTTTAATGAACTTCCTGTAATATCCAGTATGTCCCAGCGCAGTGCGCAGCTGTTTGACTGAAGTAGGGGGTGGAAGATCAACTATAATGGCGATTTTAGATGGATCTACCAACAATCCATGCTTGCATACAATACGACCTAACAACACTGCAAATGGTGAGAAGAAGATGCACTTCTTCAGATTAAAGGAAATTTGACATTGTCTACATTTGTCCAACATTAGCCTTAGACATTTAATATGATTTTTCAATAAACTAAAAACAGTCCAATCATCAAAATATGCTTCTAGAAATTTATGCAAAAACTCCTTGAATGCTTCGACCACCACCCTGGAAAATATGGTTGGGGTATTCTTCAATCCAAATGGCATCATTGTATACTGGTAGGATCCCCGTTCTGTTGCAAATGTGGTCTTGTGGTGATCTTCCTTGGCAATCCTGATCTAATGGTATCCTAAAAATCCATTTGTAAAAGAATATACTTCCTGGCCTCCCACATTATCTAACACTTCGTTAGTGAATGGCGTAGGGAAGGGGTCATGCAAACAGGCATCTTTTAGCTTCCTGTGATCTATGCAGATCCCGATCTCTCCTTTCTTCTTGTCCTGTGCCACCATAGGGATAATCCACTCTGACTCTTCCACAGGTTCTATAATCCTTACTTCCATCATTTTGTCGAGCTCAATCTTCACTTTCTCCTTATATTTAGGGTTCAATCTGTAGGGTCTCTGTTTGACTGGTCTTGCATCTGGTTTCAAATGGATCCTCATCTCTCACATAGGCCCTTTAATGCCCTTCATATCAGTGAACTTGGTTGGAAACAAGTCCTGATATTCATGCAGTAATTTTGTTATCTTGTCGATAGTAGCAACATCCCGGTAATCTCCAACATTTGCAAGCTTCAGTGTCTGCTCTGTTCCAATATTGACTTTCTTAATCTTGATTGGATATCCAATGAATGGTAGCTCAACTCCGGGTCCTTCCACATCTCTTTGGCCTTCTTTTTCGGCGATGTTCACCATCCTAGGATCATTGTCCTCATCAGCATTGATGTTTTAACAGCCTTGTAGTTTCTAGAGAGGTGCAGTCCATTCGTCCTTTTCTTGTTCTAAAGGGAGGCTAGAGTCCTCCTCAAATAATTTATGTCTGACAATCTGTAATGCTTGATCTACTAAAGGAAATTGACTTTCAAATAAGAAGGTAGTTACAAAATTTTGAGTCATACCTTCCCAATCTACAGTGACAAGGCGTAGCTCTGCTTGAAGGTACCAGTTGATAGGTGTTGTGTCCAGTGTGTTAATGAATTTGTGCACCCACTGCTCTTGAGGAATGTTTCTCCAGGCTTCCTCATAACTTCACACATGGTCCTTTGGGTATCTTCAACCTGTGTACTGAACTTTGCAACCTTCCACCTGTGCTGAGAACCACGCTGTCATCAAGGTACGACATTGTACCCGATCTGCAATGTTGGTTTTGTGTGTCCCCCACCAACTTGTTGGGGTTGCTTTCAGGGCCTCATCCATTGCCAACAATATTTTTTTCATTGGTACACTTTCTTCAAAGTCCGACAAGAAGGTTTCTAAAGGATTCAAACCATCAAAGGTGGGTAAATTACTTACTGTTGTGTCAATCCAACAAACTTCACTAGTTAATCTAGCACATCTTCTTGTAGATACTTCATTCATTTTATTCTACCAGTTCTCCAGTGCTTCTTCTGAGTCTGATGAACATGCGATGTCACTTCTCCAGCTTAGGTTTCCATCGACCGTAGGATTAATGTAATTATGTTGTCTGGTTGTTAGTTTGTATATGTTTTCCATCTCATATGCGTGGTCTTCCTCTCTGATGGGCTTTGTGTATCACTGACC
Organism: Picea engelmannii; assembly: GCA_009831015.1. Classification (NCBI taxonomy): domain Eukaryota; kingdom Viridiplantae; phylum Streptophyta; class Pinopsida; order Pinales; family Pinaceae; genus Picea; species Picea engelmannii. The sequence goes on along the minus strand of ML809972.1, from coordinate 245,806 downwards.
TTCATCTAGATCTAAAGGTGAAATGACCCTAAGGCCATCTCTTTCAAATACATATTTTCTTTAAATCAACCACTGTGGAATTATTGAAATCCCAATCAATTCATAACAGCGCAGGGTAAGGACAACTATCATCAACTATCTCAATTACCTCAAAATTTGCAAATGTTCTTACTCCGTCGATGTCCACAGGGACATGTTCCAGTCTGCAAAAGGGGATTACAGCTTGTTGATTAGTCATCCTAAGCCTTATAGGGGAATAGATCAACTTGGGTTTTCCCATTAGTTCTCATGTTTGCTTCATCATGACATTGATCTCCGACCCTAATTCGAGAACCACATAGTCTATATCATATTCTCCTATTTGAGCATTCAAGTGTAATTCCTTATTTGTCCTTCTCTTTTTAGCGATTTGGTGTACTGCCCTATTCAGTAAGGGGTCTATCTTTCCTAGCTCATACTGTCTGATTAAATTTTGTAGTTCTTGTACAATGCTCTCATCCTGAATCAACTTAATACAAGTATATAGAAATTCCATGAACTTGCTTACCTATTTTCCTTCTCTTGGCGAAGCAGAGTGATCAAATGTCTAAGGCATTCCATATTCTCTCACTTTTGGTCGTGTCCTTGATGAAGAGCCTTGATATCCTTTGAACTATTTTCTTGCCTCCTCGAATACTTGTCTTTCTTTCTTTGCATCAAAAGTTTGGGTCTTCTCTGCAATTTTCTTGACTCCTGAGTCTTATGTAGTCTTCCCTAGGGCCAGTCTGTCTTCTCCTGTAACAGTGCCTCCTTAGTTATAAAATAGACTCTAGGGTCTTCCCTGTGAGGTTCAACATATATCAGTTTCACTTGCAGGTTCTGCTGAGGTCCTCATCTCTCCTGAAGCTTAGCTAGCAGCACAGGAAAATATTCTATAACATGTTCAAACGAGCTGCAGTAGCTGCAAGTAGTGCAAGGGTTCTGATAGTCCCTTGCGAGGTGTCCTGGTTGTGCACAGTTGTAACAGATGATTTTTCCTTGACCTCGACCCAGATCTCCTCCTCCTCCTCCTCCTCTGAATCCACCGTGAGGGTTGTAGTTTCCTTTCCCAGGGGAGTTATACTACGTAGTGTTTCCTTCTTGTTGTACTTCACCTTGAATTTTGTATATGTCTCTTGACCTTTCATACATGAGGTCATAAGCCCTACAATACCTATAATCTTGCCCCACAGACTTACAAAACGTGCAATACAAATTTGTGGGTGTCTGAACATATTTTTTCATGTAATAGGACTCACCAGGGCGATGTCTATTTCAGCATGCCTCGCACCAGGGTAAGGTGACTTGCTTCAAAGGGCTCGAAGCTCTAGAGGCCAAGTATTCATGAAATAGGGGGAAGTGCTCCTTTTCATGGCCTTCTGATTTGCATATGATACACCAAATGTCTTCTCTTTTATCTTTTCCCTTGTCTTTCTTCATATCTTCGACCTATAGAGACAAACTAGTTAGCTGACTCAAGATCTAACTCATACCTGAGATGGATTCTCCCATAGGGGATGATTCTAACTTCATGGCGATCTCCAGCGCCTCAGCCTGCAAAGAAATCTTCTATTGCATCAGAGGAACTCTGATGTGTGGTAAGAGGGCAGCAATGAACCACTCTTTGTTCTGCTCATCTGGGATTTGAAAAGTCAATCTGTCTGTTAAGGTCTTAAATCTCTGATTGAATTCCCAAACAGGTTCGGCTACCTTATGCTTGATCTCTTTCAGCTCTATGATACATTGTGACTCCAATTTGGGTTTCTTGAACTCTATAGTCAACAAATTCTTGATCTCATTCAGTGGCTTAGGTTGTGCAAGTCCTTGGACAAGCTTCATGTACCATCTCAGTGTGCGATCTCGAAGGGTAGTAGTAAACTGAGTTCTTTTAACAACTTCATCAGTGACATTTTTAATATTCCATACAACGTCACATAAAAACCAATGTTGATCAAGATCTTCAAATCCATCTCCCCTAAAGATAGGGAGCCTCATCTCATCTTCCATAAATCTTCCTAGGTTTCTTGTCTGAGTATGTGGTGGAATACTAGTGACAGTGCTTTGAACGCTCTGGTGGCTTGTATTACTCTGATTTCTTAATGCTATTGAATCGACAGGAGAATTAATAGTACTTACTTCAGCAATCTTCGCAATTCCTGAAGTTTCTGGTTCGTCCCGGTGAGGTTCTTCAGCTTTTCCTTCCTCTGCCCTAGCGGGTTTTGAATGTTCTTCGTCCGTCAGATCTGCCTCTTCTCCACTATAGAAACCCTCGTCCTCGTAGTTCTGCTTAAATAGGTTCGCAAGGTGAACTTCTCTGAACGCTCTTCCACTGCGTGTATGTCCAGCCTCTGTGTCGTTGTCGTTGTTCGAATTTTTGAACATTTTCTTTTTCAAATCCAACCAATCTACTGTATCTTCAAGATGTTCTTCTCATGCAATAACATCTTGATTTTCAACTTTAGAAAATGTAAAAATTCTAGGTCCTTTGAAGAAATATCTCTCGGCTTGGTTGTATGACTCTACTCTGTCAACAACAAACTCGGTGATGTACCCTCCAATGGTGCTATCAAACCAGTGATATACTACTTGTGACACAACGTTATCAACTCTCTTGACCTTTTTGATCAACGTCGTCATCCAAACTACATGAGGTCTAGATCTGATCTCAAACTAGGTATCTAATAACCTGGCTAACCACTCATATAGCTCCTGATGGATTTCTCCAAAGAATATCTCGTGTATATCAGTAAAAATATACCTTCCTAACCAATCCTCTAAACTAAGATTAGGTTTCTTGTTCCGGGCTTCAACGAAGTCCTTTTCTTGATCCTCTATCCACTTCTGAATCTATTTCTTTGATGGGAACCACCTTGGCATTCCCTCAAGAAGATTCATGTCCCAACAACGAAACCATTTGTTGGAAAAGGGGCAGACCCAGGGTTCAGCTCCAAGAGCACACCAATAAGCCCTAACTATTGGCCCTTTCGGCTACACCTGTGAAGCAGATGCAGTCTCACCCGAAGCAGCTATGGGGGGGTTGCAGGACATAGATGTCTACAACCAAGGGAACTATCAAGTGGATCCAACACTAGAACAATACCTCATGCATATATCACTTACCAACTTATCTCTTACTTCGCACATCTGCCTATCATATCTAACACAGTAATGCAATAACAATATATCAAAGGAAAAAGAACATAGCATCAATCACACACACAAGGCAAGATATACGTGGTTCACCCTCTCTCTAGGGCTACATCCACAGAACTGTGCTTTATAATGTATTAAGACAAAGCATACAGTTCTTATCTGCGCTCTTAGCTAGCAAATATTCTTTCTTCTCCTCTCTATCCCTCCCCTTCCTGCACACCTAGTTGTAGGACTTGATCTCCACACCCAGCTGAATATGTTACAATACCAGAAGGCTCTCACTCTTAGCACTTCTCTCTCTTACAACAATAATTCTTCATACTAGAACGACAATGACAACACACAATCATAACACCAACAACAACCCAACCCAGGTCCTCTTGACCTTTATTTATTCATTACAATATCTCACTGACATCCTTAGGCCGAAACCTAAGTGTCAAAACCCTAGATACCAAAACCCTAGGCATCTAAAACCCTAGGTCAACGTGACCCATGTTTTCAAGGCTTCGTCGGCCTGTCTTTCCTTCCTTCTCGCGCGGTGCTCCAAAGAATCCAATGGTGGTTTTTTCCACATGCTGAGTTGTCCATGATCCTTCTTCCTTGTTGATCTATCATCCTCGATCTCCTCATCCAACGGATTTCTTCCCTTTACTTCACTCCATCTTTTCTGCTCTTTTTCTCACTTCGACCCAGTAACAATCAGTGTGTCTTCTGCGCAGTTCGCATTTCTCCTTTTTTGCCTTGACCTTCGCTTACTTCCGTAACCAAGGGCCAACAAGACTAAAGGCATTTTAGCTCGGGAGGATCTCATTATAGCGGGTGATTTAAATTTTACAACTAGTGTTGATGAAGTGTGGGGTGCTCGTGCTTTGCTCGACCCCTTGGCAGGTTTTTTCAGAAACCCCTTTGAAACAAATCATATGGTGGATTTTCAACCATCTGAGCTTGTGCCTACCTAGCGTAAAGGTAGGAATGGGACGCATGGTATCTAGAAAAGGCTTGATAGGGTTTATGTTTCGGAAGCTCTATTGGTGGATGCAGCTAGGTACAGATCCTGGGTGGTTCACTCGTTCTTTTAGGATCATGCGCCGATGTATTTTCAGCTGAATAAGGGAGACTACTCAGTTGCATACCATTTTAAATTCAATCCTGCATTGTTGAATGAGGTTACTTTTGGGGAGATTGTTCGGGAGGATTGGAGAATTGACCTGGGTGATGGAGTGATAAGTGCCCAAAGAAGACTTGCGATGAAGCTTCATAAACTTAAGAACAGACTTAAGATATGGATTGTCAAGAAAAAAAAATTGAAGAGCGCACCCATCTTGTTTTAGAAGAACAAATTACTTGTCTCACAAAGAAAAGCTGGGAAACTATTTTAACTTTTGAAGAGGGTGGCCACTTGAAATTATTGGAATTGGAACGAAACAAGTTGATGTTGGAGGAAGAGGCTCGTTGGAGGCTGAAAAGCAGAGAAACATGGATCCAGTGTGGAGATAGCAATACGAAATAATTTCACAACTTTACTAGCTTCAGGCGCAACAAAAAAATTATGTGAGAAATCAAAGACGACCAGGGGTACCTTCATCAAGGGCGGGAAGCTTTAAAGAAAGAAGAAAAACAATATTTCAGTTCTTTCTATTAAGAAGAGAATGAGATTATGATTGTAGAACAGGTTTAATCAGTTAGACTGTATCCCAGGTTTATGATAGATGAAGAAGTAGTATCTCTTGAGAATCCGGTCTCAGAGGAAGAATTTTTGGAGGTTCTAAAAGGTTTTACCAAAGAAAAAATCCTGGGGCCTGACGGGTGGAGCGTGGAACTCTTCATACATTTTTATGACGTGGTTTCTAAAGATTTGGTGGAGGCTGTCGAAGAATCTCGCATTTCTGGCGAGTTGAACATGTATCTGAATTCGACCTTCATTGCTCCCATCCCAAAGGTAAGTGGTCCGACAAACTTTGGGGATTTTCATCCGATTTCTTTATGCAATCTTTGTTATAAGTTGATATGAAAGATTATAGCTAAGAGACTAAGATCGATCCTTTCGCGTTCACTATCCAAGGAACAGTTTGGTTTTTTGAAAGACAGACAAATTATTGATGCGATTGGGACTGCTCGAGAGTGTCTCCATAGCATCAAAGAAAAAAAACTTCAGGCTCTAATCCTCAAAATTGACCTAAGGAAAGAATACGATTGCATTAGTTGGGATTTCCTCATGCTGGTACTACTTCATTGTGGTTTCGGGTTTCTAACGACAAAATGGATTATGGGTTGCATTTCGTCGGCTTCATTTGCAATTCTGGTCAATGGAGAACCCTCAAATTTTTTCAGAAGCGGCAGGGGACTTAGACAGGGTTGCCCACTGTTGTCGCTCCTCTTTATCCTTATCATGGAGGGTTTGAGTCTGGATCTTAAACGCAACCAAGAGAATGGTATTTTGTGAGGCATAAAAGTTTCTCGTTTTATTAAAATTCTTCATCTTTTGTTCGTAGATGACATCCTCATCATGTCATCTGGCTCATTAGCTGAATGGGAGGAGATCAACAAGATTTTAAATCTCTTTTGTAATGCATCCGGTCTTCGTATAAATCCACAAAAAAACACCTTTCTTCAGCGTGGTATTAACTTATCCGTCTTGGATTCTCTGAAAATTTTCTTTCCTTACAACTTTCGAGATATATCTAAGGGGTTTAGATACCTCACGTTTTTTTTAAAGATTGATATATACAAAGTGAACGATTGGCTCTGGCTTGTTGAAAATTTTGAAAAAAGGATCAGTCACTGTTGTTCTAGGTGGTTGTGCTTAAGAGGGCGCCTGGTTTTGATTAAAGTTGTGCTTGAGAGTCAACCAGTCTATTGGTTGACACTTGCAAGCCTGCCTTCTTCGATCCAAACAAAAATTCGACAATTGATTTTCATCTTTCTTTGGTCGGGTTGTCGGGATAAGAAGAGCATTCACCTTTGCAATTGGCAATTGATTGCGAAGCCGAAGCATCATGGGGGATGGGGACTGCGAAACCTGATCGGTTTCAACAGAGCTTTGGCAACAAACAATGTCTAGAGGGTTCTAATGAAAGAAGGCCTATGACAAAGAGTGATAAAGGCAAAATACCTTCCATATGTTTTAGTTCATCATTGGCTTCGCAAGGTGGATATTTACAAAGAAAGAGGCTCTCAAACATGGATTTACCTTCTTAAATCATTATACCTATTGTTGAATTGGATGGTTTGGAGCCCTGGAGACGGAAAATCCATAGTGATTGGGAAATATCGAATTTTGGGAATGGGGGACGCAACATTACTCTCGGATGAGTTGATTTCTGTTATCAATAGAAAAGGATTGTTCTTCTTATTTCAGGCTCAAACGAGATCTCAAGTGGAGAGGATTACTCAGAACTGGATTTCTATTGCAGATTTGGAGCTCACTGGACAATTACAAGTGGAATGGAGTCTTTTCAGATGTGCGCTCTGTTGCAAGATTGGTTTTTGTCATTGATGTCAACCCTAGTCATGGGTTTTGGACTGCAAGATTGATAAAGGCATTTGGACATGAAGGACAATGCGCATGCATATACAACACCCATGAATGGATAGTATATATCATGTTGTTTCCGGTAGTATGTGGCACGTCACGTGGATCCTCATGGTTGAGGAGAAATGAATTTTTGAAGATGACAAAGTGAATTGAAGAAAGAAGTACATGTAGGCCCTGAAGATAATTAAAGAAAAGAATTACAAAATAAGAAAGTGTCAAGTCAGCCCTAATGTTGAAAGGAAGTGACATAAATGGTATAAATAAACATCATTATACATTCATTTGATACAAGTTGAATTTCAGAGGAAATAAGAAGTAAAGAAGGCTGGATTTCAAGGGAGGATGAAGTTTTTTGGTGATGTGTTCTAAGGTATGTTATTTTCAAGTCATCTTACCATTTTTGCTATAACTTTTTTTCTGGAACGATTCAGATGGTGAAATCGCTATGGTATTGAGAAGACATATCAAGGTACCTCTGGTAAAAAGTTCAACTTTTGATTTTCTATAATTATGGAGATACACTCTGTGGAAGATAGGGTTTGTGACTAGGCCTGAAGCTAGTTAATAAACATGTGTTCCAGGTAAAACAGTCATAACTTCTTCATAGAGAATCCAAATGAAGTGGGACAAATTTCATTGAAAAGAGTACGGACTGTAGTTTCGTGTGTGCGAGTTTAGAATTGGATGTTAATTATTGAGCATGGGGCATTCTGTGGAAGTTCAATATCCTGAATAGACCAGAATTGAATAAAGTCTATCATTCTTTCTATAACCTCTTTTTGAGGAGGATTCAAGGAGTGAAAATTGGAGGTGTTTCAGAGAATAAATTGAGTAATATTATCTACAGGATCAGAGTACTCCAAGAATTTAAGAATTGCAGAAATTGAAGAAGTCTCAGGAAGCATTATCATGTTCTATGTGATGATTGGTTGATGGTGATGATTTAATGTAAAGTTTTATTATCTCTCATATATTCTTAGGTGGAAGGAAGGGGCAAGGATGGAGAGTTCAACTCTCTCTTGATATTTGAGGATTGTATCTCCCTCTTGGAGGTTTATCCCTCCCTTTACATTTGGAAGCTGTAGCTACCTTTGGAAGTGATTACTTCCTTTGAACAAAAACTATTGATTATTTCTCATATATTGTGCATGGTGTATTGTGGTGTATTGGTGTAACTCTTATACTATTGTTCATTGCTCATTGGATATAATTGAATGGTTTAAATATAAGTTGAAAAAGGTTTTTAAATTGTACTTGATATTGATTCACCCCCCTCTCAGTATCAACAATTCGTATCAGACCAGGTTAGCTTCAGTACAGTTTAACCTCTGGAAGGAAGATCCTATGCAGAAATGGAAGACAACATTCCAAATGGGATTCCACCATTTGATGGAAGGAATTTTGAATACTGGAAAAATAAAATGGAAACTTACTTGAAAGCTCTTGGGGCAGATGTTTGGTTCTGAGTTGCTTCAGGATACAATGCTTTGAAGAAATCAAAGACTGTAGCTCAGAAGGAAGCAAAAATGAACAACAAACTGGCAATAGATACCATCCTGGATGGATTGACAGATTAAGTGAAATCCAAGGTGGGATCATGTGCATTAGCAAAAGATATTTGGGACAAACTACAAAACCTTTATGCAAGGGAAGAAGCAGAAGAAGAAGAAGAAGTTGAAAAAGATTACAACATCTCATATTTCAAAGAAGAAAATAGAGGTCATTGCTTTTGCTTTAATTGTGAAGGAGTAGGACATGTTGAATTTGAATTTCCTCATCCAAGGATTGAAAGAGATGACAATGAAGAAGAAGAAAATCATGAAGTAGAAATGATTCAACAAGAAAATGAGAATTTTAAAAAATTGAAGCATGTTGAGATTGAAAATAGCAAGCTCAAAGACACGCGTAGAAAACTAAGAAGTGAATTGGGTAGTTATGAAAAGACAGTTGTAAGCTTAAAGAAACAATTAGAAGACTTTCAGAAACTAAGAGAAAAA
>ML809972.1:176916-187597 GCA_009831015.1 Picea engelmannii | reverse complement strand
TGAGAGATAATAAAACTTTACATTAAATCATCACCATCAACCAATCATCACATAGAACCTGATAATGCTTCCTAAGACTTCTTCAATTTCTGCAATTCTTCAATTCTTGGAGTACTCTGATCCTGTAGATAATATTACTCAATATATTCTCTGAAACGCCTCCAATTTTCACTCCTTGAATCCTCCTCAAAAAGAGGTTATAGAAAGAATGATAGACTTTATTCAATTCTGGTCTATTCAGGAGAGTGAACTTCCACAAAATGCCCCGTGCTCAATAATTAACATCCGATTCTAAACTTGCACACAAGAAACTACAGTCCGTAGTCTTTCCAATGAAATTTGTCCCACTTCATTTGGATTCTCTATGAAGAAGTTATGACTGTTTTACCCAGAACACCTATTTATTGACTAGCTTCAGGATTGGTCACAAACCCTATCTTCCACAGAGTGTATCTCCATAATTATAGTGAATCAAGAGCTGAACCTTTTACCAGAGGTACCTTGATATGTCTTCTCAATACCATAGCAATTTCACCATCTGAATTGTTCTAGAAAAAAAAATATAGCAAAAATGGTAAGATGACCTGAAAATAACATACCTTAGAACACATCACCAAAAGACTTCATCCTCCCTTGAAATCCGGCCTTCTTTACTTCTTATTTCCTCTTAAATTCGACTTGTATCAAATGAATGTATAATGATGTTTATTTATACCATTTATGTCACTTCCTTTCAACATTAGGTCTAACCCGACACTTTCTTATTTTGTAATTCTTTTCTTTAATTATCTTTAGGGCCTACATGTACTTCCTTCTTCATTTCACTTTGTCATCTTCAAAAATTCATTTCTCCTCAACCATGAGGATCCACGTGACATGCCACATACCACCGGAAACAACATGATGTGTACTATCCATTCATGGGTGTTGTATATGCATGTGTATTTTCCTTCATGTCCAAACGTCTTTATCAATCTTGCGGTCCAAAACCCATGACTAGGGTTGACATCAATGAAAAAAACCAATCTTCCAACAGAGCGTGCATCTGAAAAGACTCCATTCCGCTTGTTATTGTCCAGTGAGCTCTAAATCTGCAATAGAAATCCAGTTCTGAGTAATCCTCCCCACTTGAGATCTCGTGTGAGCCTGAAATAAGAAGAATAGTCCTTTCCTATTGATAACATAAATCAACTCATCCGAGAGTAATGCCGCGTCCCCCATTCCCAAAATTCGATCTTTCCCAATCACTATGGATTTCCCGTCTCCAGGGCTCCAAACCATCCAATGCAACAGTAGGTATAATGATTTAAGAAGGTAAATCCATGTTTGAGAGCCTCTTTCTTTGTAAATATCCACCTTGCGAAGCCAACGATGAACTAAAACATATGGAAGGTATTTTGTCTTTATCACTTGGTGTCATAGGCCTTCTTTCATTAGAACCCTCTAGAGATTTTTTGTTGCCAAAGCTCTGTTGAAACCAATTAGGTTTTGTAGTCCCCATCCCCCATGATGCTTTGGCTTCGCAATCAATTGCCAATTGCAAAGGTGAATGCTCTTCTTATCCCGACAACCCGACCAAAGAAAGATGAAAATCAATTGTCAAATTTTTGTTTGGATCGAAGAAGGGAGGCTTGCAAGTGTCAACCAATAGACTGGTTGACTCTCAAGCATAACTTTAATCAAAACCAAGCGCCCCCCTAAGCACAACCACCTAGAACAACAGTGACTGATCCTTTTTTCAAAATTTTCAACAAGCCAGAGCTAATCGTTCACTTTGTATATATCAATCTTTAAAAAAAAACCCGAGGTATCTAAACCCCTCAGATAGATCTCGAAATTTGTAAGGAAAGAAAACTTTCAGAGAATCCAGGACGGATAAGTTAATACCATGTTGAAGAAAGGTGTTTTTTTGTGGATTTATACGAAGACCGGATGCATTACAAAAGAGCTTTAAAATCCTGTTGATCTCCTCCCATTCAACTAATGAGCCAGATGACATGATGAGGATGTCATCTACGAACAAAAGATGGAGAATTTTAATAAAATGAAAAAAATTTATGCCTCACAAAAGACCATTCTCTTGGTTGCGTTTAAGAGCCAGACTCAAACCCTCCATGATAAGGATAAAGAGGAGCGACAATAGTGGCCAACCCTGTCTAAGTCCCCTGCCGCTTCTGAAAAAATCTGAGGGTTCTCCATTGACCAGAATTGCAAATGAAACCGACGAAATGAAACCCATAATCCATTTTGTCGTTAGCAACCCGAAACCACAATGAAGTAGTACCAGCATGAGGAAATCCCAACTAATGCAATCATATTCTTTCCTTAAGTCAATTTTGAGGATTAGAGCCCAAAGTTTTTTTTCTTTGATGCTATGGAGACACTCCCAAGCAGTCCCAATCGCATCAATAATTTGTCTATCTTTCAAAAAACCAAATTGTTCCTTGGATAGTGAACGTGAAAGGATCGGCCTTAGTCTCTTAGCTATAATCTTTCATATCAACTTATAACAAAGATTGCATAAAGCTATCAGATGAAAATCCCCAAAGTTTGTCGGACCACTTACCTTTGGGATGGGAGTAATGAAGGTTGAATTCAGATACATGTTCAACTCACCAAAAATGCGAGATTCTTCGACAGCCTCCACCAAATCTTTATAAACCACGTCATAAAAATGTATGAAGAATTCCACGCTCCACCCGTCAGGCCCCGGGCTTTTTTCTTTGGTAAAACCTTTTAGAACCTCCAAAACTTCTTCCTCCAAGACCGGATTCTCAAGAGATACTACTTCTTCATCTATCATAAACCTGGGATACAGTCTAACCGATTAAACTTGTTCTACAATCATAATCTCATTCTATTCTTAATAGAAAGAATTGAAATATCGTTTTGCTTCTTTCTTTAAAGCTTCCTGCCCTTGATGAAAGTGCCCCTGGTCGTCTTTGATTTCCCACAGAATTTTTTTGTTGCGCCCGAAGCTAGTAAAGTTGTGAAATTATTTCGTATTTCTATCTCCACATTGGATCCATGTTGCTCTTCTTTTCAGCCTCCAACGAGCCTCTTCCTCCAACATCAACTTGTTTCATTCCAATTCCAATAATTTCAAGTGGCCACCCTCTTCAGAAGTTAAAATAGTTTCCCAGCTTTTCTTTGTGAGACAAGTAATTTGTTCTTCTAAAACAAGATGGGCGCGCTCTTCAATTTTTTTTTTCTTGACAATCCATATCTTAAGTCTGTTCTTAAGTTTATGAAGCTTCATCGCAAGTCTTCTTTGGGCACTTATCACTCCATCACCCAGGTCAATTCTCCAATCCTCTCGAACAATATCCCCAAAAGTAACCTCATTCAACAATGCAGGATTGAATTTAAAACGGTATGCACCTGAGTAGTCTCCCTTATTCAGTTGAAAATACACCGGTGCATGATCCTAAAAGAATGGGTGAACCACCTAGGATCTGTACCTAGCTGCATCCACCAATAGAGCTTCCGAAACATAAACCCTATCAAGCCTTTTCTGGATACCATGCGTCCCATTCCTACCGTTACGCCAGGTAGGCACAAGCTCAAATGGTTGAACATCCACCATATGATTTGTTTCAAAGAGGTTTTTGAAAAAACCTGCCAAGGGGTCGAGCAAAGCACGAGCATCCCACACTTCATCAACACTAGTTGTAAAATTTAAATCACCCACTATAATGAGATCCTCCCGAGCTAAAATGCCTTTAGTCTTGTTGGCCCTTGGTTATGGAAGTAAGCGAAGGTCAAGGCAGAAAAGGCGAAATGCAAACTGCGCAGAAGACACATTGATTGTTACTGGGTCGAAGTGAGAAAAAGAGCAGAAAAGATGGAGCGAAGTAAAGGGAAGAAATCCATTGGATGAGGAGATCGAGGATGACAGATCAACAAGGAAGAAGGATCATGGACAACTCAGCATGCGGAAAAAACCACCATTGGATTCTTTGGAGCACCGCGCAAGAAGGAAGGAAAGACAGGCTGGCGAAGCCCTGAAAACACGGGTCAAGTTGACCTAGGGTTTTAGACACCTAGGGTTTTGGTATCTAGGGTTTTGACACTTAGGTTTCGGCCTAAGGATGTCGATGAGCTATTTTAATGAATAAATAAAGGTCAAGAGGACCTGGGTTGGGTCGTTGTTGGTGTTATGACTATGTGTTGTCATTGTCGTTCTAGTATGAAGAATTATTGCTGTGAGAGAGAGAAGTGATAAGAGTGAGAGCCTTCTGGTATTGTAACATCTTCATCTGGGTGTGGAGATCAAGTCCTACAGCTGGGTGTGCAGGAAGGGGAGGGATAGAAAGGAGAAGAAAGAAGATTTGCTAGCTAAGAGCGCAGACAAGAATTGTATTCTTCGTCTTAATACATTATAAAGCACAGTTTTGTGGATGTAGCCCTAGAGAGAGGGTGAACCATGTATATCTTGCCTTGTGTGTGTGATTGATGCTATGTTCTTTTTCCTTTGATATACTGTTATTGCATTACTGTGTTATATATGATAGGCAGATGTGCGAAGTAAGAGATAAGTTGGTAAGTGATATATGCATGATGTATTGTTCTAGTGTTGGATCCACTTTATAGTTCCCTTGGTTGTAGACATCTATGTCCTGCAACCCCCCCATAGCTGCTTTGGGTGAGACTACATCTGCTTCACAGGTGTAGCCAAAAGGGCCAATAGTTAGGGCTTATTGGTGTTCTCTTGGAGATGAAGCCTGGGTCTGCCCCTTTTCCAACAAATGGTTTCGTTGTTGGGACATGAATCTTCTTGAGGGAATGCCAAGGTGGTTCCCATCAAAGACATAGATTCAGAAGTGGATAGAGGATCAAGAAAAGGACTTTGCTGAAGCCCAGAACAAGAAACCTAATCTTAGTTTAGAGGATTGGTTAGGAAGGTATATTTTTACTGATATACACGAGATATTCTTTGGAGAAATCCATCAGGAGCTATATGAGTGGTTAGCCAGGTTAGTAGATACCTAGTTTGAGATCAGATCTAGACCTCATGTAGTTTGGACGATGACGTTGATCAAGAAGGTCAAGAGAGTTGATAACGTTATGTCACAAGCAGTAGATCACTGGTTTGATAGCACCATTGGAGGGTACATCATCGAGTTTGTTGTTGACAGAGTAGAGTCATATAGCCAAGCCGAGAGATATTTCTTCAAAGGACCCAGAGGAAAATTTTTACATTTTCTGAAGTTGAGAATCAAGATGTTATTGCATGAGAAGAACATCTTGAAGATACAGTAGATTGGTCGGATTTGAAAAAGATAATGTTCAAAAATTTGGACAGCGACAATGACACAGAGGCTGGACATATGCGCAGTGGAAGAGCGTTCAGAGAAGTTCACCTTGCGAACTTATTTAAGCAGAACTATGGGGACGAGGGTTTCTATAGTGGAGAAGAGGCAGATCTGACAGATGAAGAACATTCAAAACCCGCTAGGGCAGAGGAAGGAAAAGATGAAGAACCTCATCGGGATGAGCCAGAAACTTCAGGAACTGCGCAGACTACTGAAGTAAGTACTATTAATTTTCCTGTCGATTCAATAACATTAAGCAATCAGAGTAATAAAAGCCACCAGAGCGTTCAAAGCACTGTCACTAGTATTCCACCACATACTCAGACAGGAAACCTAGGAAGATCTATGGAAGATGAGATGAGACTCCCTATATTTAGGGGAGATGGATCTGAAGATATTGATCAACACTAGTTTCTGTGTGAAGCTATATGGAATATTAAAAATGTCACTGATGAAGTTGTTAAAAGAACTCAGTTTACTACTACCCTTCGAGATCGTACACTGAGATGGTACATGAAGCTTGTCCAAGGACTTGCACAACCTAAGCCACTGAATGAGATCAAGAATGTGTTGACTACAGAGTTCAAGAAACCCAAATCGGAGTCACAATGTATCATAGAGCTGAAAGAGATCAAGCATAAGGTAGCCGGACCCATTTGGGAATTCGATCAGAGATTTAAGACCTTAACAGATTGATTGACTTTTCAAATCCCAGATGAGCATAACAAAGAGTGGTTCATTTCTGCCCTCTTACCACACATCAGAGTTCCTCTGATGCAACAGAAGATTTCTTTGCAAGCTGAGGCGCTGGAGATCGCCATGAAGTTAGAATCATCCCCTATGGGAGAATCCATCTCAGGTATGAGTTAGATCTTGAGTCAGCTAACTAGTTTGTCTTTGTAGATCGAAGATATGAAGAAAGACAAGGGAAAAGATAAAAGAGAAGACATCTGGTGTGTCAGATGCAAATCAGAAGGCCATGAAAAGGAGCACTGCCCCCTATTTCATAAATACTTGGCCTCTGGAGCTTCGAGCCCTTTGAAGCAAGTCACCTTACCCTGGTGCGAGGCATGCCGAAATAGACATCACCCTGGTGAGTCCTATTACATGCAAACATATGTTCAGACACCCACAAATTTGTATTGCACATTTTGTAAGTCCATGGGGAAAGATGATAGGTATTGTATGGCTTATGAACTCATGTATGAAAGGTCACAAGACATATACAAAATTCAAGGTGAAGTACAACAAGAAGGAAACACTACACAGTATAACTCCCTTGGGAGAGGAAACTACAACCCTCATGGTGGATTCAGAGGAGGAGGAGGTCTGGGTCGAGGTCGAGGACAAATCATCTGTTACAACTACACACAACCAGGACACCTTTCAAGGGACTATCATAACCCTTGCACTACTTGCAGCTACTGCAGCTCGTTTGAACATGTTATAGAAGATTTTCCTGTGCTGCTAGCTAAGCTTCAGGAGAGATGAGGACCTCAGCAGAACCTACAAGTGAAACTGATATATGTTGAACCTCATGGGGAAGACCCTAGATTCAATGTTATAACTAAGGAAGCACTGTTACTAGAGAAGATAGACTAACCCTAGGAAAGACTACATAAGACTCAGGAGTCAGGAAAACTGTAGAGAAGACCCAAACTTTTGATGCAAAGAAAGAAAGACAAGTATTAGAGGAGGCAAGAAAATAGTTCAAAGGATATCAAGGCTCTTCATCAAAGACACGACTAGAAGTGAGAGAATATGGAATGCCTCAGACATTTGATCACTCTGCTTCACCAAGAGAAGGAAAAGAGGTAAGCAAGTTCATGGAATTTCTATATACTTGTATTAAGTTGATTCAGGATGAGAGCGTTGTACAAGAACTACAAAATTTAATCAGACAGTATGAGCTAGGAAAGATAGACCCCTTACTGAATAGGGCAGTACACCAAATCGCTAAAAAGAGAAGGACAAATAAGGAATTACACTTGAATGCTCAAATAGGAGAATATGATATAGACTATGTGGTTCTCAACTTAGGGTCGGAGATCAATGTCATGACGAAGCAAACCTGAGCACTAATGGGAAAACCCAAGTTGATCTATTCCCCTATCAGGCTTAGGATGGCTAATCAACAAGCTGTAATCCCCTTTTGCAGACTGGAACATGTCCCTGTGGACATTGACGAAGTAAGAACGTTTACATATTTTGAGGTAATTGAGATAGTTGATGATAGTTGTCCTTACCCTGCGCTAATAGGAATTGATTGGGATTTCAATAATTCCATAGTGGTTGATTTAAAGAAAATATGTATTTGAAAGAGATGGCCTTAGGGTCATTGTGTCTTTAGATCTAGATGAAGGTCAGTGATACACAGAGCCCATCAGAGAGGAAGACTGCGCATATGAGCTGGAAAACATATACAAACTAATAGCCAAACAACATGATTACATTAATCCTATGGTCGATGGAAACCTAAGCTGGAGAAGTGACATCACATGTTCATCAGACTCAGAAGAAGCACTGGAGAACTAGTAGAGTAAAATGTATGAAGTATCTACAAGAAGATGTGCTAGATTAACTAGAGAAGTTTGCTGGATTAACACAACAGTAAGTAATTTACCTACCTTTGATGGTCTGAATCCTTTAGAAACCTTCTTGTCAGACTTTGAAGAAAGTGTACCAATGCAACAAATATTGTTGGCAATGGATGAGGCCCTGAAAGGAACCCCAACAAGATGGTGGGGGACACACAAAACCAACATTGCAGACTGGGTACAATGTCATACCTCGATGACAGTGTGGTTCTTAGCACAACTAGAAGGTTGCAAAGTTCAGTACACAGGTTGAAGATGCCCAAAGGACCATGTACGAAGTTATGAGGAATCCTAGAGCAACATTCCTCAAGAGCAGTGGGTGCACAAATTCATTAACACACTGGACACGACACCTATCAACTGGTACCTTCAAGTAGAGCTACGCCTTGTCACTGTCGATTGGGAAGGTATGACTCAGAATTTTGTAACTACCTTCTTATTTGAAAGTCAACTTCCTTTAGTAGATCAAGCATTACAGATTGTCAGACATACATTATTTGAGGAGGCCTCAAGCCTCCCTTTAGAACAAGAAAAGGACGAATGGACCGCACCTCTCTAGAAACTGCAAGGTTGTTACAACATCAATGTTGATGAGGATGATGATCCTAGGATGGTGAACATTGCCGAAAAATAAGGCCAAAGAGATGTGGAAGGACCTGGAGTTGAACTACCATTCATTGGATATCCAATCAAGATAAAGAAAGTCAATATTGGAATAGAGCAGACACCGAAGCTTGCAAATGTTGGAGATTACTGGGATGATGCTACTATCGACAAGATAAAAAAATTACTGCATGAATATCAGAACTTGTTTCCAACCAAGTTCACTAATATGAAGGGAATTAAAGGGCCTATGTGAGAGATGAGGATCCCTTTGAAATCATATGCAAGACCAGTCAAACGGAGACCCTACAGATTGAACCCTAAATATAAGGAGAAAGTGAAGTTTGAGCTCGACAAAATGATGGAAGTAGGGATTATAGAACCTATGGAAGAGTCAGAGTGGATTATCCCTATGGTGGTACAGGACAAGAAGACAGGAGAGATTAGGATCTGCGTAGATCTCAGGAAGCTGAACGATGCCTGTTTGCATGACCCCTTCCCTATGCCATTCACTAATGAAGTGTTAGATAATGTGGGAGGCCAGGAAGTATATTCTTTTACAAATGGATTTTCAGGATACCATTAGATCCGGATTGCCAAGGAAGATCACCACAAGACCACATTTGCAACAGAATGGGGATCCTACTAGTATATAATGATGCCATTTGGATTGAAGAATACCCCAACCATCTTTTCTAGGGTGGTGGTCGAAGCATTCAAGGAGTTTCTGCATAAATTTCTAGAAGCATATTTTGATGATTGGATTGTTTTTAGTTTATTGAAAAATCATATTAAATGTCTAAGGCTAATGTTGGACAAATGCAGACAATGTCAAATTTCCTTGAATCTGAAGAAGTGTATCTTATTCTCACCATTTGGAGTGTTGTTAGGTCATATTGTATGCAAGCAGGGATTGTTGGTAGATCCATCTAAAATCGCCATTATAGTTGATCTTCCACCCCCTACTTCAGTCAAACAGCTGCGCACTATGCTGGGACTGATCAGGGGATCAAAATTTGCTCAATTTTCAAAGTGCTTGGATTGAGACGAAAACTATGCCATTGCGTCCGTCTCGTTTTCCTGATTCCGGCGGTATATTTATTTTCGCAAATGGAGTCCGTATGGAGGAGATATCGCGATTTTATTGCCAAGTCAAACAGGTCAAAAAAAGGGGATGCTGACTGTACCTGTCCGTACAGTCCGTACGACCACGTGGAGGGCCGTACCATCATGATGACGTGGCACTCATTGATTGGTTGTTCGTTGGCACATTCTGATTGGTTGATTGTTGTCCAGTGGGAAGTCGACACGTGTCCAATTGCAGGCGAATAAGGAAGAGACATGTGGCCCAATTCCTGGGTGCCACGTGTCCCCATTTGTTTGGTTCATATGGTATGCAAAACATTGTTGGGAGTCTGCGGGTTTGAACCCGGGACCTCCCCCCACCGTATAAACTTAATACAACTCTGCTAACCAATAGTCCCACCATTATTCCTTGTGAATAGTGCGGGCGGGCTTTTATTTATGGTTGGATTTATGTATAGTCTGAAAGGGGGGGGGTCGAGGCCAAGCCCCGACCCACGATATATAACATAACACATATGTAATATGTGTTAATACAAAAATGCGTGCGCAAATTGTAAACATTGTACATCGTATATATGTTATAACCAATGGTTAATGCGGAGTGTAACACATATGTAATATAACCAATGGTTAATGCGTGCGGGAGTTGCTACCGTTTGAACGGTTGAACCACTTTTGCCAAAACGCGCGGTCATGTGGCCATATGACCCAAGGCCGAGGCGGTTGGGGGCTGGAGGTGCCCTAACTGTCCTACGGTTTGCACCATTGGCACGGTTGCGCCCGGTGCTAGGTTATAACGCGCGTTTGGAGCGTGTTCCAGGTTCATGGTTGGAAAAGTGCAGATTGTAGAACCAGAGACAGCAAAGAAGGAGGGAGACTTCAGAGGAGGCTATCTTCTTCATTTTTCGACCGTTTCAGGTGCCGTCAGAGCCTAGACAGGGTTTTGGCACGCTGCGGAGCCATTGGAGCAGTCATTTTGTTGATTTGAGCACTGTAAGACTTATTTTTAAGCACTTTGAGCAATTTAATATAAAAGATCCATTTGGAGGCTGGACCAGGAGATGTAGCCCGGAGTGGGGT
>ML809972.1:157347-175772 GCA_009831015.1 Picea engelmannii | reverse complement strand
AATGCTGCTGTGAAGAAGGAAGGTGAAAAGTTCACATGTAAGCACTGTTCAAAGGAAGGCCATGATGAAGAACACTGTTGGAAGCTTCATCCTGAGCGCAAACCCAAGAAGTTTGGCAACAACGGAAAAGGGAAGTCGAAGATAGTTGCGACTGCTGTACAAGATTTGGGTTCGGATTCTGGTGACGAGACGGAGATCACAACAATGGGTTACCAAGGTAATAATTCTGTTGCAAGTACTAGCTCTTCAGATAATGCAAATGTCAATGTAACTCAACAGGAGAAAACAAGAATTGAATTGTTTCATATGTCAAATTGGACAAATGCAGACAATGTCAAATTTCCTTGAATCTGAAGAAGTGTATCTTATTCTCACCATTTGGAGTGTTGTTAGGTCATATTGTATGCAAGCAGGGATTGTTGGTAGATCCATCTAAAATCGCCATTATAGTTGATCTTCCACCCCCTACTTCAGTCAAACAGCTGCGCACTACGCTGGGACATACTGGTATTACAGGAAGTTCATTAAAGGATATGCCCAAATTACAACACCCATGGAAAAGATTTTGAATAAATACTGTTAGTTCAGTTGGATAAAAGAATGCCAGCAGAGATTTGACACATTGAAATAGAAAATGGTTACTGCGCCCATTCTGGTTTTCCCAAATTGGAGCAAGGAATTTCACGTGCATATCGATGCATATTCTAATGCATTGGGAGCTATGCTATTACAACCTAGAGAAGGAGATATTGACCATCTGTTAGCTTTTGCTAGCAGGAAGCTATCAACAGCTGAGATTAATTACACCACCGCTGAGAGAGAAGGATTAGCCATGGTGTATGCACTGCAGAAATTTCGTCACTACTTGTTAGGAGGAAACTTTAAAATGTTTATTGATCACTCCGCGCTGAAATACCTAGTCAACAAGCCATTGTTGGGGGGGAGAATATGTAGATGGCTCTGCTATTTCAGGAATATGATTTTTAGATCGTAGTTAAGACTGGAAGGATGAACAAAGGTCCTGACCACTTGTCAAGGTTGGAACATGGCGAAGAGCTGACCAGTTTGGAGGATACACTACCAGATGCACAGTTACTAGCCATTAGAAAGATTGATGACCACTTCGTAGAGATAGTCTAGTTCCTGTCAACAAGAATGACAGCTAGTGAGTATACAATTCCTCAGAAGAAACAACTAGTAGTGCGCGCTGTTGACTTCTCAATTATAGCTGGACAAATATACAATATGGGACTTGATGAGATATTAAGAAGATGTGTTATGGAGGCAGAGCGACCATTGATCCTTGCAGAAGCTCATGAGGGCATCGCAGGAGGACATTACGCAGGGAAAGAAACTATGCAGAAGGTTCTTAGAGCTGGCCTTTGGTGGCCTACCTTACATAGAGATGTTAAAGACTATTATAGAGCCTTTGATGTATGCCAAAGAGTTGGGAAACCATCCAGAAGAGATGAAATGCCACTAGCACCACAACTGACCCTACAAGCATTTGAGAAATGGGCCATTGACTTATTGGGACCTCTAAACCCACCAGGCAAGTGCATAGGAGCAAGGTACATAATTACTGCAACAACGTACTTGACTAGATGGTCCGAAGAAAGAGCAGTTAAGGACTGTAGTGCAACTACAACTGCGTGCTTCATATTTGATGACATCATAACCAGGTTTGGATGCCCAAAGATCCTTATGAGTGATCAAGGCACAAATTTCATAAATAAAATAATTGAATCCCTGACTAAGCAATTTGCAGTCCACCATCAGAAGAGCACACCTTACCATCCACACACAAATGGGACAGTGGAAGCATTCAACAAGATCTTGGAGATAGTGCTGACGAAAATTTGCAGTGTTAATAGGGATGACTGGGATTTAAGACTACCAACAGTACTTTGGGTCTATAGAACCACTTATAAGAAACTAACAATGAAGATCCCTTTAAAGTTGGTGTATGGTCTTAAAGCCATTGTCCCAATGGAATACTTAGTACCAAGCTTAAGAATTGTTGCCTTTACAGATATCAATGACACTGGAGTTGTTCAAGAGAGGCTTGTGCAGTTGATCGAACTCGAAGAAGATGGATTTATTGCAGGATTCCATCAGCAGGTGCAAAAGGAAAGAGAAAAGGCCTATCACGATAGCTACATCAAGAAGAAGGCATTCAAGCAAGGTAATCTAGTACTGGTATATGACAGTAAGTTCATAAAGAATCCTGGAAAGTTTCAAACGCATTGGCTCGGGCCATATGAGGTTGCCTATGTTACAGAAGGAAAAGCTGCACAGTTGAAGACTTTGAATGGAGAATGGAAGGAAGGATTAGTGAACGGGAGCCGACTGAAGTTGTACTATGACAACCAGTTGCCTCACAGCTAAAAGTAAAAGAATAAGGAAAAGGGTCTAGGTACCAGGTGCAGTTGAAACTAGGTACCAGACACAAAAAAGACAGTCTGCACAGGAAAGGAGAGGAGGCATAGAGAAGAAAGAAAAGGATGCACTGTGCAGCCTGAAGTCGAAGTAAAATAGAAGAATCAGATCTCAAGTGCCTTGGGACGAGTCACATGTGAGTGTTGGGGGCCTGTTGGCCCTTGGTTATGGAAGTAAGAGAAGGTCAAGGCAGAAAAGGTGAAATGTGAATAGCGTTGAAGACACAGTGACTGTTACTGAGTCGAAATGAGAAAAAGAGTAGAAAAGACGGAGAGAAGTAAAGGGAAGCAAGTTGTTGGACAAGGAGATTGAGGATGACAGATCAACAAGGAAGAAGGATCGTGGACAACTCAATAAGTGGAAAAATACACCATTGGATGTTTTGGAGCACCGCACAAGAAGGAAGGAAAGACAGGCTGGCGAAGCCCTGAAAACGTGGGTCAAGTTGACCTAGGGTTTTAGACACCTAGGGTTTTGGTATCTAGGATTTTGACACTTAGGTTTCGGCCTAAGGATGTCGATGAGCTATTGTAATGAATAAATAAAGGTCAAGAGGACCTGGGTTGGGTTGTTGTTGGTGTTATGATTGTGTATTGTCATTGTCGTTCTAGTATGAAGGATTATTGTTGTGAGAGACAGAAGTGCTAAGAGTGAGAACCTTCTAGTATTGTAAGATCTTTATCTATGTGCGGAGATCAATTCCTGCAGCTAGGTGCGCAAGAAGGGGAGGGATAGAGAGGATAAGAAAGAAGATTTGCTCATTTAGGTTTCTGTGGTGAGAAATTTGTTCAGAATTTGTCGGAAGAACCATAGTGTTATTGACAACTTGTCGTCGACGTTTCGGATCCACAACAGGATCCATCTTCAGGACAAAAAAGCCTGAGGAAAAATAAGAGAGGAGCCTTTAATAAATAGTGATGAGGCAGGTGAAAAAACTTCAGTTAGCTAAGTGAAACCCTCATTTTTAGGAGACTTTTTCAAAAGATAATGAATAGTGGTTTAATTAAGTGGTTTAAATATTAGGTTTTTATGTTAAATGTAGGCTAGATTTAGGGTTGACTAGTATTGAAAATATTAATTTTATGTTGATTAAAGGTTAAATTAAGGTTGAATTAATGAGGTAAACCCTAGTTTAGAGGAAGTTAATATAATCTTCGGTTAATTTGACTAAGCAATGTTAGTATTATAAATGTTAATTCTAGGTTAAAAGAGGTTAATTTAAGGAGGTAAACCCTAGGTTTGAGGAAGTTAGTGTTATTAATATTAATCTTAAGTTAGTTTGACTAATTATAGTTTGACTATCTAAGAGAGCAGACAAGAACTGTATGCTTCGTCTTAATACATTATAAATCACAGTTATGTGGACGTAGCCCTAGAGAGAGGGTGAACCACGTATATCTTGTCTTGTGTGTGTGATTGATGCTATGTTATTTTTCCTTTGATACACTGTTATTGCATTACTGTGTTAGATATGATAGGCATATTTGCAAAGTAAGAGATAAGTTGGTAAGTGATATATGCATGTTCTATTGTTCTAGTGTTGGATCCACTTGATAGTTCCCTTGGTTGTAGACATCTATGTCCTGCAACCCCCCCATAGCTGCTTCAGGTGAGACTGTATCTGCTTCACAGATGTAGCCAAAAGGGCCAATAGTTAGGGCTTGTTGGTGCACTCTTAGAGCTGAACCCTCGGTCTGCCCCTATGCCAACAAGTCTCCACAAATTCCCAGAACTGTCTTCTTCCAGAACATGGTCCATAAGAATTTAAGAAGGATTTCCTGCTTTTATTTGGTAAGTGAACACCTATCAACAATATACCTCCAGCACAAAGGTAAGACTATAAATAAAAAACAATGGGATTCCAAGCAGCTAACAAGCCTCCCGAGTTCCCAATAGAACTGACCACTGAAATCATCCAGGTAGGGAAAAGAGAAGTCAAAAAGAGTTTTCCCTTCTCCTCAGTCACTAAGGTCTCATGTAAGAAAAGAATACCAGGCTTTGAGTTACTCAAGAGTCTTCGAAGCGAAGGTGGTTTTAGGGGGCCTCCAACCCCTCTGATATTTAGGGACACGATGATCATGATTTATCCCTTGCAAAGGATATCATGTCTCTAAGCGGCCCTAAATCGAGAGTGGTATCCGATATTTGTTCAGTAACTATTACACATCAAAATTACTCATTGCGATGATGGCCTAGTTTTGTCACCACTGAATGTCGTAAGTGTTGCATTTCTCCCACAAGTGTCACAAATATCATACTATCGTCTTGCCTATGTTGTGTCTCGGACAACATTATCAAGAAAACTTACAAGACACCTCAAAATACTGGTTTTGAAGAGGAGAAGTCATTTGACAAAGTGTACAAGTATTTTGCCACTGAGAAAACCACTAAAAAAACAATTTTGGAAGGCAACACTCCCCTATACACTGTCAGGGAGTGCCAATGCTCTGTGACCTCTTTTGGGGGAGAGTTCCAATGCTCTGTTCCCCATTCTGAGGGTGCGTTGGCCTTTTTTGAGTGAATCTTTGGATTGTTGAGAGAAATCAGGGAAGAATCCCTTCATATCTGGAGTTGGTTGGATTCGGATTTGAGGTCAAGGCTCGATCTTAGGGAAGATCCACAACTAAAGGAGAAGAATACTCAACTTATCCCACTAATATATTAAGTGGTTAGGCCTCTCCAACCCTATATAAGGAGGCCTCTTCATGGTGAAAGGGGAGACATTGTGAAGTATCAAACTTATGATCTCATAAGGGAGATATCATTGAAGCATCAACATTCTGTGTGGATTATTTGAGCAAGGGTCTGAGCAAACAGAGCTTGGTGAAGCTGCTGCACCTACATCCATGGCTGTAAGCATCTCACTTCGTTTTCATTAATATAAATCTATGCTTGGCCTGTTTCCTTTAAAGTTTGTGTACGTTTCATGAACTTGTTTCTTTCATAGATCCATTATGAAGCTAATCATGGTAGAGTAGGAAGTATGTCTCATTGTTGTTTCTCATTGTATTGCAAGACCTTCTGAAGAACTTGGAGATCAAGATCAGCCTAGATCGAGCAAGGAAAAATGTCAGTAAAAAGGTATTTACTCTTCTACCTTCTTCTTCTTTGGATAGTTTAGCTTCATGAAAAGGAAAGTCAGTGTCCACAATAGAAATTTTTTGTCTTGGTCATAGGGGTCTAGTATCTAAGAGAGAATCCACTTGTCCACAAGGGGATTTCTCTGTAACAAAAATTGGAGACTCCACTAGGGAGGGACTTTGATTTTTGTTTCCTTTCCTAGGTCTAGTTTTGGCCTTTGCTCATTTTTTGACCTTCTCCCTACCCTGTCTCTGATTCTTAGATATGTTGATTGGCCCTTTATTTCATCCTATCCATTTTTTATTGTCTAAGTTTGCTTGATTTTTTGATTTTCTGGGCATTTTTCTAAATTTTTAGTGGCCAGCTCCCTCCTACCTCTTCTACCAGAGCACTGACACTCCCTGTTGGTCTTACACAGAGCGTTGGAACACCCTGGTGCCCTTTACACCAGAGCGCTTCCCCTTTTATGTGAAAAATATTTCAGGTTTTCATTCTCTGAGTTCATTTATTTATTTTTGCACTTGCTCAAGGGTCTTACAACCTCAGTACATCTTGGTCTTGGCCTTCAACACTCTGTTTTCTGAGAATTGACCACCTTTTGTTTGGAATTTTGATTTTTTTTCCTTACCTTGAAGTCACTCTTTGTCTTGAACGATTTAGAGTCAAATTATTGTTTTCCTCTCACTTATCTGACTGAGTGGAAGCTTCTGTGGGAAATTCAAAGGTCTATGCACCATTCCATTTGATCTTTGAGGTCATCTTGTCCAAGACTTTTTCCTTCTTTTTGAGTATTTGGTTTTCTTTTTGCAAGTTTTGTTATCTTTGTTTTTCTTGTTTAAATCACGACAAGAGTGTGTTTTTGTTTGTGTGAATCTGGCTTCTGATTGTCCGAATCTCATTGATCTTAAAGTCTGAATGACATAGGGAGCTTTACATCAGATTGATTATCATTCACACATAAAGCAAAATGATACATTTTTATGATTGATTTTGGATATTAGAACAATATTCTATGAATTTTTTAGCAGTATACTGGATTTGATTGAGAAACAATTGATTGAGGATTTTGCATTTTAGTGTTTGACAGTGAAAAGAACATTCTTCTCTTTCCCTTAAATAGGCATTCATTGAAAGAAAAGACTGCTTATCATTTATTATTCATTTTTTGGGAATTGAGTCATAATACCATCAGTTTCAATTTCATACACCCTTGAGTAAAGAACAGTTGCAAAATCAATGCTAATTAAAATTTATCTAGAATTGTTTTTTTTTAGAATCTTCCACCAACATTAGACTAGGATTAGCACTTTGGATTAGGCTATGAGTACAACTCTCCAAAGTATTCAAAACAAACATTAGCATATTGTGATAGGGAGAGAAAATCCAATTGTCGTATAGGATTTTTGGGATCCCCCTCTCACACAGGGGTTACACACAAGGTCGCATTCAGGAGAGTTACAGAGATTATCCCTCTGTGGTTCAATCGTTTGTAGTGGTCAGCTCGTATATTGAGGGTTCTTCTTGAGTTTCAACTGGTTTCATTTGGTCTCGGTGCTTCGTGAACTTTGAATCTGTTTGGGGTCCTCTAGAGTTCTACCAGTCCACTTGTCCTCAGTTCTCTCAAAGGATTTCAGACTTGTTATCCTGCTCATATGTTTAGACTGGACTGTCGACTGTACCTGCCCAGGGGCTGACTGCGAGTTGGTGTCCTTAGTAGCCATAATATTTAGGTACTTACACAAGGTGACGGTTAAGGGAATGTTGGCAGCCAATTCAATTTTTTTTAATTGCCCTATAAGCTGCCTACACCTTTGTCTTTTGAACTTCAAATTATCGTCGCATTTTCCAAATTAACGATATTTTCATTTCTTGCGACATTTGCAAATTGGTCTCCATTTAGTTTTCACGACTGTAAGCGTGAAAACTCCTCTATCGTTACTCGAACTGTCATGATCTTTTATTGATATTTTGATTGGCACTTACCTTTGGATTATCATTAAGTGGCTAAAAGATTTTCGAACTATGCCTATTTTCCTATTCTTATTTCGATTACGCAACTTGATTTTTATTTAATTGACAAGGCATTGAGCATGAAAATTTATGTTTTTCAAAACTTCCCTAGTCATTGAATTGCATAGGGGTCATGGTTTACTTTGTTTTATATGATGTGATCCTTATTGTTATAGTTCTTGCCTTGTCGATTTTATGCAAACGAGGGTCACAATGTTTTAAACCTTTGATTAAAACGTTTGATTATGCAATGGCGCATTGGTTAAATATATGGGTTTGATTTCACATTTGAATATTCATGGTTTGAATGGCGCGTTGGTATATTGTTTATCATTTGATTTTTGGGTCGGTTGTATAATATGATTTGAAATGTGTTATGATTGTTTCAACAGAAGGTTAATACGCCGGTTGTACTTTGCAATTAATATTCTGCATGGCGGTGAATAATCCCACCACCTTCGCATGCACACATTAATGCCTCCCCTTTGATCGTTCATAGTGGTTACACCGTATGACTCTACTCCTGTGTGCTATGTTTTCAACCCAAACCCTCACCATGCGCCTGCATCATGGCTCCAGTCGTGAGGGCTGAAATGAATGGTAGCCAGGCTCTGTTGATGTTCGACAGTGCCCGTGGTGACCTTGAGGAGTTCGGGTGGCTCTCGTTCATACAGAAATTTGATGGCTTTAACCTCGGCGTTGCTAGGAAATTCGCATTGACCTTTGATGGCTGTTGAGCCAAGGTCGGGGATGTTCAATTGCAAATTGACGAGCAATTTCTCAGTTTAGCTACGGGTTTACCTATCGATGGGCAGAGATGGTCCAAAAACTGCAAGGTAGAAGAAGTCCCTTGGACTTTGCTTTTTCAGTCACGTAAGGTTAGCTCCTATGACAAGGGTTTACCCGTGACCATGCTGAAGCAGCGATGGCATGACTTGTTGATGATTATCAAGCAGTTCATCACCTGCGAGGGTCGGTATGGGTTTGTTTTCTTACACCACCTTCGTCTAATTATGGTTTTTATGGGTTTCGAGCTTAACATGCCATACTACCTGCATAGGATCCTGTTAAAATGCCTAAGAAATATAAAAGGAACCAGGCTGATAGCAGCCTCTTTCACTTTGGGCTGGTTAAAATGATTGTTGTTTGTCATCTGGGGTTACACCGAGACTGTTGGGATGATTTTCTTGCGTGCAATAATTTTGTGGATTCGAATCCACCACAAGTTGACAAACCTGTGGTATCCGAGGATAAGTCTGTGCCCCTGGTACCATACAGTATCCTTTTGCCTAAACCCTTACCCGACTCACCTATTGACCTACCCCATTCTATGACCAAGGATGTTGAATCTGTTAAGCCTGTGGGAAAGAAGCCTAAAGCTAAACCTATTGCAAATGCCAAAGGCAAAAAGAATGCGCGACTGATCTCTCGAATGGCGAGGAATAAACCCAAACCCCCTGTTAATCCTGACCCTATTGTACTTAGTGAAGACTCTGATTCAGAGGTCGAATGTTTTTTGGCAAGTGAGTATCCCTATTCGGAAGGTCTGTGTGACAAACCCTCATATGACTTCGTGTCAAATCTACCACCTTGCTTGCAAAATGAACTCGATTACCCTGGCATTAAGCTGCCATGTGAAACCCCCGATCATATATCTAAAACCTCTCCTGCTCTGTCAAAGTCTACTGTCCCACCCTGTGATCAGTGTGGCTCATGGTTGGAAAGGTATTATCTTGATGTGCCTATGCTACAGTCCAGAATTCAATATTTGGAGGACCAAGTTACACGGCTTACCCATCAAAAGGCTGAGCTAGAGATCACTGATAAAAGACAGAGAACGACAGGCTCCATTTTGTTTAAAAATGTAGAATTGGCCACTGCTATGGTGAATTCTAAGCTAGCGTAATTGGATAGCCTCGTCACACATGTATGTGTAATATCAATCATTTTTGTAAATAGTATGAGTTTATATAATAATTCAAATTTGGTTTGAATATCTCTGTTCAGCATTGATTGGTTTCATTGCATTGTATACTCAGCCTTGCTTTGACTGAATGGAATTCTGTTTAGTTTCGATTAGATTTTAATCGATCCGATTTGATTTGATGTGGATTTGAGTTGTTTTGTTTTAGTTAAAAAGAATGCTCTGTCAATTAGAGTCATAGACACAAGTTGTTTTTCTATTTCGATTTTGAACACGATCACATTTTTGTTTTGGTTTCGTTATGATGTATCCGCTATGATTGGAAACGATTGTAATATGGCCAACTGTTACAGTCTTATGTCTATATGGATTTCGACCAACTCGAATACCGTTTGAATTATTGTTAATATAATATTGTATGAATTTGCCCAAATTGTGAATGGATTCAATTTGTAACAGTTATGTGGAACAGAGCCGGTTAATTCATTTTGGTCTGCTATTAGAACGACCCTGTTATCGGTTGGATTTGCAATGAGTATTCAGTTACAAGTTGATTTGAGGAACTAAAGTGACTATACCCAGGATCGCGATTTGTTTCTATTTTTTAACTCAGTCACGATTTGTTTTGATTGTTGCACAGTTTATGATTATCATTTCTGTCGACTTGGTGATGGTTGTGATCGTTATTGATCCTGTCTGTTGACTATGTAACACCCAGCAATCAAAATCTATGGCGAATTGTGTTTGATATTGTTATGCTGTTATATTTACCCATAATCATAACAGTCTTGCCATCTTTGTATTTAATTAAAACGACATGAATCTTATTCTTCGTTATTATAGCCATAACGAATGGATTATGATTGTGTTGGATTAGATCGTATCACACATGATATGACTCACCGTGGATTCCATTTGATATGAAACAGTCTTGTTATTCTTTGACCCGATTTTATGGTAAAGAGAAACAGAGTATTCACACCCTTGTTTCGATTAAATCACTTTTGGTTATGTTTTATATTCAATGATAGAATCATTTGAATCGTTAGTGATTTTGTTTTCAATGATTATTAAAATAAAATTGGATTTGATTCTGATAAAAAGATTTGATTTGATTTCTATCTGATCCTGTATGCCATTTTAGACTAGCTACAGAATCAGATGATTCTGTAGCTAAGTCTGTAGAGTCAAATTATTATTATTTCTCATGAAATATCTGTCTAACTTGATATGTTTGGTCTATTGCAGATCAATTCGAAATTGCAGTGGATATGAGGAACAGTTAGGGGATATTTCAAAGATTTTACTTGCATTTTAGTTTCCTAGATTAGTCGATTTTGGGAATATCTTCCCAGATTATGTAAAACTGTTTGATATTATCCACAGGGAGGTTTTACCCTGTGGAGAGACTTATATATACTCATAATTTTTGTAATAATGTTCATCCTCATTCGTGGGAGAACAAGGATATGGAGTTTTAATACAGACTGAAGCAGAATTTGGTGTTTTGTCACAGCTTTAGCTTCTCATTATATCAATATTTTGTTTCATGTTGTGTATATCAATTTGTATCTGGTTAATGACTACTTTAGCTATCTTAATCATGTGCAAATGATATAATTTTAATCACTGTAATCCATATCTGGTTTCTTCCAAGTGTATAAAAGACATAACAATTGTTTAGTTCAGTTTGTGAATGACAAGTTTATCTTCTTCATAAGTTGAATTATTAAATATAAGTTTTTGCATAACAGGTTTCCCTTATTGTAGAGATTTATAAATCATAAGATTGTTATGATTTTTTATGTCTTGTTTGTCCTGTTAACAACTCAAAGAGCAGCGCAACCTATCGTTTACGAGAAGATTTTGGATCAATCCGGTGCGAGTTTACTTCCTCCGACCAGCTTCAGAGTCATCACTCACGGGACAAATTAGGAGCATTTCCAGGTCAGTTAGCCACTTCTTTATTTACTGTTCTTACTAGTAGTTTAATTTAGATATAAGTTTAATTAGATTTATATTAGATTGTTTAATTTTAGTGAATATATTAGATCATTTAATTTCAGTTAGTTTTATTTCTTATTCATAAAATATAAAAATCAAATAAAAAAAAACATATCTAGCTGTCTTAGGACAGAAAACACATGAGTTTTGCAAGTTTTAATTAAATCTGTAGATTGTTTATATTGTATATTTGTGAATAAGTTATAATATAACTAGAAATTAGACAACTAATTAGTAGAGTTAGTATAATAGTAATTAGTAGATTGTACATAATAGTTAGAATAGTTTATATTTTGTTTTAGTTAGTTTTTAGTTAATTTGTTTTACTAGTTTTATTTGTTCTAGATAGATTAGTTAGTTTAGATTAGTTTTCTCTTTGATTTTCCTAGGATCTTAGAGCGGCCAACGGAGCTGTTAAACCCGTCAGGGTGGTTCATTCCAAATGGCTTGGGTTATTGGACAACCCCGGACCGGTTCCACTCTCTCAATTGACGGACAGACAATTCCGCCCGTCAACAGGGAAGTCTCACTGTACCTGGAATAGACGTTGGTCAAACACACTCGGGCTCCTTGGAGGATAAATCCACAATTACTGTGTGGAATATTGCACCAAGGCATACGTCTGGTAAGCAAGTCACCATCGTAACTATTCCACCCACTCATATCCTAGCCCCTTCTTGACTTGATCATGTGATGTTGGATTTCATCACCAACTAGTACAGTTATCGAGAGAAGGTTTTGTTTGCTTGGTTTGATTCCTAGATTTTTAGTGTATGTTGTTTCTTTTCGTTAGTCGTCCATATATTTATTTTTTCGTTCGTTACTTAGCTCAAGAAACATCGGCCTTCGTCATTCACGTAGGATGCAAGGGTTACCCCCGAAAGATCCTGAGGGTTATCTACCTTTGCTTCCCAACTCTTCAGAAGGCCCTCCTGAGGCTCATAACGAACTAGGCTCTGAGGTTGGAAGCACACACTCTTTAGAACAGTTCTGAATTGTTTCCGATTCTTTGGAAGATTTTTGAATCAACCCAGCTTTTAGTATTAGGTGAGAACTGCATTTGTTGTGGGTGAACTCATCTGGAGAGGTTGTTGTTCTTGAGGAAACTGAGGTATCCACCGGACCTCATGCAGGATCTAGAGTAGAGGATCCCTTTTTCCAAAGTGAATCATTTAGGACCTCAACTCATACTGTTGGAACCTCTAGTTTTGGTTTCGTCCCTTTGACAGTCCGTGATCTATACAATAACCTAGGAGTGAATCCTGATCAACCCATGGAATCACAAGTGCCCGAGACGTCTGTTAGTTATACAATACCTTTAAATCACTTTATTGGTACGACCAATAATGTCATCACCACTGTAGACCAATTGTTGATTGGTTCTCACTCGAACCTTAGTATCCAGATGGCCCATTCTACCATGGTCCCGCATGTTGCTACAATCCCTACCAGAAATGTGACACCATCCCAGGCTCTGATTGGAACACAACTTAGACCAAATCTATCAGTCCCACTTGGGTACAGATCTTTGAATCCTTCCATTACCAACACTACCCAGGTTACACTCGGAGGTTCTATCCCTACACCTTTGTTTGGAGGAACTGGTCTTGGTGGCTCTAATCTGGCTGGAGCCTCCGATCATTCATTTTATAGTTTCCAGATCTCTCTGGGAACTCAACCTCACGCTAGGGGGAAAACTCCATTTGGGAGTCAAACTCAAATGGGGACACAATCTCAGCTTGGGGGGCAATCTCAGACTGGAATCCCTAACCTGTCATATGGGAAGAATGTGACACCAAATCCTTGGCACATTCCTTTTTCGGGAAATCCACTATTCCTTGGGGGGCAACATCCTCAAGGAAAACAAAAACCTTATCCCCCTTATGGACAAAATTTCTATCCACCTTATGGGAAAACACAACAACCGACTTATAATCCTCAGAACCCATCAGGTTATCCTCCATATCCACATATTTCTCAACCATCCTCAAATCCTATTTATTCTTGTCAGCCACAACCGAATGTAGGAGGACCTACTAGATATAATTATCCACCTAACCCAGTTTACGGTCCTACTAGTGTTCCCATGCCACACCAGTATCATCCTCACGTTAACCGACAACTACCATTTCTTGCGACTTTGGATTTTCCAGACTTGTCTCGGTTAACCAATGATCCTATATTGCATTATCCTTTTTGGCAAGTCATCCCTACTAAATTACCTTCCGATATTCCAAAATTTGACGGTAAAGTTGGAGAAGAGCCGAACAATCACGTGATGAATTTCCATTTATGGTGTTCATCAAACTCCTTAATGGACAATTCTATCCGTTTACGTCTTTTTTAGCGAAGACTTACGGACTCAGCATCCAAGTGGTATATCGAACTTCCACATGGTTCTTTCCAAGATTTTAACTCCCTTGGTATGTCCTTTATCACGCACTTTCAACTACCCATTCGATACAAGACGGGTATCGAACTCTTGACCTCCCTTCGTCAAAAAAACTTTGTGCATATCTCTGATCATATTCATGAGTGGAGACAAGGAAGAAGGTTGATCAGAGATCTGGGAGGTCTTTGGAAGATAATATGGATGATTGTAAGGTAGATAGAGAGGTAGTGGGGGGGCCTAGAGGGCCCATAGTGATAATAGTGGAGGCCATTCAATGTAAGGTGGACTAGGTCCACTATACTATTAAATAAGGCCCACTATAGTAGTTAGATATCATAAATGGGTAATTAGATATAATAAATGTAAGAGGAATTCTTAGAAGGTTCTACTTCTAGAGGATTACTCCTCTCAAATGTTCTTAAGTGATGGTAACACTATATAAAATGGGTTTTAGCAATGTAATGGGACATGAAGAGAAATATTGTATTTGGAGCGGTAGCTCAATAGGAGGATGCCCCCTCGAAGAGGCAAGTGAATAGGAGAGGATCCATTCCATAATAGGATCCATTGTATGGTGTTTCCCTACCTCAAGGGTTTGATATAATAAATTGGTGTTTTTATATATTGTTCTTCTATATCTGTTGTGGTGATTTTGTATTTAGTATTGGGTTCTTAACAATTGGTATCAGAGCAATTTTCAGAGAAGAAAAAAGAGGGTCGCGACATTCCAGAAATTTTTGGTATATTTATGTGAAAAATTTGCAGAAATGGGTTGTATATCTGAGTTCCTCTCAGAAAAACACCCAATTTGAAAAAACAAATCGTCTGAAATGGATTCCGGGAAGTCAAGATATTGAAGTTTTAAAATCTACAAATTTTCAGGCTTTTTTTCTGCGGACGGCGGTGCACAGTTTTTTTATTTTATTTATGTAGTATATGGAGGCCGAATTTGCCCCAAAAAATTACATATCTTAGTTCCTCTCACAATTTCACCCATTTTCAAAAAAATATCAGCCGAAACGGAGTCCGGGAAGTGAAGTTATGAGCATTTTAAATTCAACAGTTTTTTAGGGTTTTTCTAGAAAAACCCGCGATTTTTTCCGTAACTTATTGTTCTATTTTTTGGGGTTTTTCATGATGGATGTTGGAATGAAGAGTTCATAGGGTGCTCAGATGACTATTTCCTCTGAAACCCTCAAATAAATTCTTGAAGCATTCAAATCTCAATTGTATGACACATTGAATGACAAATTGGATGCCTTTGGAGATGGCCTCAATGTTAGTTTTCGTAGTATTCAAGATTCATTGGATAACATGCAGGAGAGATTTATTATGGTGGACCTTAGGGATGAATATAATCAAGAAATATATACTTGGTATGATTTTGAGGCCGATTGTGATGATTGGTATATGGATAGTTGTCATTTCTGGGATGACAACCACTTCCATATTTTATTTGATGACTCTACTCCACCTTCTGTAGAGAACATCAATGTCCCACATCAGGAGCTACTTACCAGCATCCAACCTGCATATTCTACAATGGTATTGTTCCTTGCAGATTCATCTTTGATCATCTCCCACTATGTGGATGGATATTCTTATTTGGATCCACATGATAGGTGTCAGTATTGGGAGCATCATTTTCAGTTGGTTATTGGGTGCCGATATATTTTGTGTGGAGTTCACATGAGCACTTGGACATGGGACCCGGGTTTACAATGACATTTGGACTACTTCAACATGGTGGCTTCCATTTTTCAATGGGACCCTGGTTCTCTAGTCTACTTTGACACTATGGTCCACACTTATCCATGGGACCCTAGTATATTGTTGTACATCAAGTGTTGAGGACAACGCTTTCATAAGGGGGATGGAATGTAAGGTAGCTAGAGAGGTAGTGGGGGGGCCCAAAGGGCCCATAGTGATAATAGTGGAGGCCATTCAATGTCATGTGGACTAGGTCCACTATATTATTAAATAAGACCCACTATAGTAGTTAGATATAATAAATGGGTAATTAGATATGATAAATGTAAGAGGACTTCTTAGAAGGTTCTACTTCTAGAAGATTCCTCCTCTAAAATGTTCTTAAGTGATGGTAACACTATATAAAGGGGTTCAAGCAATGTAATGGGACATGAAGAGAATTATTGTATTTGGAGTTGAATCTCATTAGAAGGATGCCCCCTTGAAGAGGTAAGTGAACAGGAGAGGATCTCTTCCATAATAGGATCCATTGTATGGTGTTGCCCTACCTCAAGGGTTTGGTAATAATATAGTGTGGTTTCTTCTATATTACTTGTGGATCTATTGTGCATTCAATATTTTTGGTGATTATATTTGTAGATCTATTTAGGTTCTTAACATTTCGACTACGGTTTACCAATCCTTGGAATCATTTGACCCTTGGATTGTGTTAGGATCCATAAATGTCCCCTTTTCACTATATCTTTTACCCTTTCAAACTTATCATTCCTATGCTAAATGCCTATTTTAATACTGCCAAGACCCTTTTTCCTAAGGCATGATTCATTAATATTTCTTTGATATTCTTATTCATTTAACACATTTGATTGGTAGTATTTCTCATATTTTACCCATAAATGTGCAACTAATGATCAAAATGTGTAGAAAAGCCAAGTCTTAAAGAAAGATTGTTATTGTTACACCAATTGTTACAACTGTGTGCTAGTCTTGCATGCTATTACATGACTACAACAACTGCACA
The DNA here is from genome assembly GCA_009831015.1 of Picea engelmannii. Classification (NCBI taxonomy): domain Eukaryota; kingdom Viridiplantae; phylum Streptophyta; class Pinopsida; order Pinales; family Pinaceae; genus Picea; species Picea engelmannii. Next base: position 159,191 of record ML809972.1, on the reverse strand, counting down.
CCTTTTCTGGAAGCTATCACACTTGCTGCAAAAGATGCCCACTTATCCTGGAAGTTGTTACACCAAATGCAACATATGTGCACCAATCCTAAAAGTTGTTACACTCACTACAACAGATGGCCACCGATCCTGAAAGACGAATCCTGAAGAATGATCCTTTGTTGTTACACGTTTTGGCTCACGCCGATTCTTTGTCCAGATTTGATGAATATGACATATCTCTTGTATCTTATGAACAACTTGAGAATATGGGATTCTCAAGGCTATTCTGAGTCCATTTTGAACTAAATGACTCTATCTTTAAATAACAGAGCTTTTGTAATCATTAACAACGGAGATTAGCTGTGGAATTGTGAAGTAAAGTGAAGCAACTTGTAATTGAAAAATTTTGGCGATTTTAATAAAGAAGGCGACTTGAGTTTCTCCAACCTACTATGATCTCTTTGAGTGGATTCAGTGAGAAGGAAAGGGCCCACCTTCCTCACAGACTCCCCTCTGTTTTTTTGTTTTAGATTAGTTACTTTGATTTATGTGAATAACCTGTTATCATTCTTAGATCATAATTGTTGTTACATTTCAGTTCCTTTCTAATGCAGGAGCATAAGCTCACAGCACTAGAGGATCTATGGTTATTGAAAGTCAAAGGAAAATTTTACTAAAGAGAGTGGGTGCTCTTTAATTTACTTGTTGTATTCAGTTCAAATTCAATAAATTGTCAAAGGATCTCGAATCCTAACAATGTAATAGCTGTAGGAGAAGTTAAGATTACAAGCAGAGATTGTAGGATCTGGGTGGATTCGATCCAAACTTTGTGGATCTGAAAAACCTGAGTTGAATTGTATTTAGCAAATTAAATCGATTTGTAAAAGGAGATATGAGAGGGAACGAGAGAGTGGGCACGAATAGTTGCAGAGGAGAGAAAGCAAATTCATTAATAAAAGCTTCTATCTATTTTTCAATATTCTTATATGTGAGAATCCTCTTCATCTGCGTGTGAATTGTTGGAGTATATATATATATACGGTCTGGCAATATTATTTAAAGAACCCTGGAATCGAAAACAATACTAAAACGCATTTATATTTTCGTTTTGTACAAGTCGGGGTTCACAGTGGAAAGCAGAGTATAAATCGAGGAGATTAAGGATCGGTGGTGTCAACTGTCCAAGAGATGGACGATTGAGATCCAAGCGGAGTCCAATAGCAAAGAACAAACGACCCAGATCACAGTGGAAGGTGGATAGCTCGATTTTAACTGCGTTTTGGGGATTTCCGTTGAGGCCACGCGTCCATCGGTGAATGGAAACATAAATCTTATGGTAAGTACAAAAATTTTGTTAGTTGTGTCTTCCGTTGGACTATGGTCACGTTGGATGGTCACAAGGTGCTTTACTTTATGCACAAAATCATTTCCGTTGGGTGTAATAAAACAAAAGGTGCCTAATTTGCCGAATTCGGCAATAGTTCTATCAATTAGAACGGATATGCCAAAAGGTGCCTAATTCGCCGAATTCGACAATAGTTCTGTCAATTAGAACGGATATGCCAAAAGGTGCTTAATTTATCAAATTCGGCAATAGTTCTATCAATTAGAACGGACATGCCAAAAGGTGCTTAATTTATCAAATTCGACAATAGTCCTGTCAAAAGAGTCAAACTGCCAAGTATAGCGACAGACAACTAAGTTTAACTCTATCAGTTACATTTCACTAACACCAGCTGCATTAAGTGGTATCAGAGCGAGATCTGAGAAATTGTAGCATTGTATATGAAAGGGAAAATTTATTTTTCACCTTTACCAGTAATCGAGGCAAAAGAAAGTCTGAACAGTGACACTTTGAAAAC
>ML809972.1:121809-135229 GCA_009831015.1 Picea engelmannii | reverse complement strand
GTCCTTTCAAGATTGTTTATGGGACAAATCCAAGAGGAGTGATGGAACTTAGAGATTTGGGAATGATGGAGGAAAGGAGTGCAAATGCAGAGAATTTTGCTTCAGATATGCAGATGTTGCATGAACAGGTTAAAGAACAGTTGAAGAAGAACACTTTCAAGTATAAACAAAGAGCAGATTTGAGAAGGAAAGAAATGAATTTTGAAGAAGGTGATCTAGTATTAGCCTATCTGAAGAAAGAAAGGTTCCCTAAGGGTACCTATAACAAATTGAAACTCAAAAAGATTGGACCTTGTAGGATCTTGAGAAAATTCTCAGCAAATGCCTATGAAATTGAATTACCTGATAATATAGGTATCTCGCCTATATTCAATGTTGCAGATTTATATCCTTATCAGGGGGGTGAAACTGTGACTTCATCAACAAATGAATCAGATACTGGACAAAAGATAGCATGGCAGAAACCGATTCCTGTCATACAAAAGCTGGAAATGGAGAAGATATTGGACACCAGAGTTCTAAAGAAGACCAGAAGACATGAGTACTATGAGTACTTGATCAAATGGAAGAATCAACCAGTAGAAAATGCTACATGGATGACAGAAGCAGCTATACAAGAAAATGGCAGCACTGTAGAAGAACTCATGAACAAGAGTTCATGAATTTTTCTGGCCTGAGGAGTCTGATGCAGGAGCATAAGCTCACAACACTAGAGGATCTATGGTTGTTGAAAGTCAAAGGAAAATTTTACTAAAGAGAGTGGGTGCTCTTTAATTTACTTGTTGTATTCAGTTCAAATTCAATAAATTGTCAAAGGATCTCGAATCCTAACAATGTAATAGCTGTAGGAGAAGTTAAGATTACAAGCAGAGATTGTAGGATCTGGGTGGATTCGATCTAGACTTTGTGGATCTGAAAAACCTAAGTTGAATTGTATTTAGCAAATTAAATCGATTTGTAAAAGGAGAGATGAGAGGGCACGAGAGAGTGGGCACGGATAGTTGCAGAGGAGAGAAAGCAAATTCATTAATAAAATCTTCTATCTATTTTTCAATATTCTTATATGTGAGAATCCTCTTCATCTGCGTGTGAATTGTTGGAGTATATATATATATATATATACGGTCTGGCAATATTATTTAAAGAACCCTGGAATCGAAAACAATACTGAAACGCATTTATATTTTTGTTTTGTACAAGTCGGGGTTCACAGTGGAAAGCAGAGTATAAGTCGAGGAGATTAAGGATCAGTGGTGTCAAATGTCCAAGAGATGGACGATTGAGATCCAAGCGGAGTCCAATAGCAAAGAACAAATGGCCCAGATCACAGTGGAAGGTGGATAGCTCGATTTTAACTGCGTTTTGGGGATTTCCGTTGAGGCCACGCGTCCATCGGTGAATGGAAACGGAAATCTTATGGTAAGTACAAAAATTTTGTTAGTTGTGTCTTCCGTTGGACTATGGTCACGTTGGATGGTCACAAGGTGCTTTACTTTATGCACAAAATCATTTCCGTTGGGTGTAATAAAACAAAAGGTGCCTAATTCGCCGAATTCGGCAATAGTTCTGTCAATTAGAACGGATATGCCAAAAGGTGCTTAATTTATCAAATTTGGCAATAGTTCTGTCAATTAGAACGGATATGCCAAAAGGTGCTTAATTTATCAAATTCGGCAATAGTTCTGTCAATTAGAACGGACATGCCAAAATGTGCTTAATTTATCAAATTCGGCAATAGTCCTGTCAAAAGAGTCAAACTGCCAAGTATAGCGACAGACAACTAAGTTTAACTCTGTCAGTTACATTTCACTAACACCAGCTGCATTACTTTCTGTCAAATGCACATCAGTGTGTCTCATGAGAATCAGAAGTCAAGTGTTGTATACTACTGAAGAATTGTCTTTCTGTACTAGATAAAACTTTGCTTTCAACAATAAGTAATTAGAAGTGTGAATTTACTCCCTACAACTAAAGTAGATTTCCTTTCTGCAATTAGCACATAATTCCTTTATGCAAGGATAGATAATCTAGGATTCTTATACACTCATCAATCTAGATTTCAATTAAGCAAGTGTGATTTCAATCCAACAACATTAGATTAGAACTCCAGTTGTGTCAGCAACTTGTGCTAGTGTTTAGTTTTCCAAAACTCTGTTTTCTTTCAATATTGTAACTTGATTAATGTTTGCTTTCATCAATCTAGCATAGACTGTGCACAATTATCTTGCAAATAACAAAACTTCCCTGGGTTTGACAATTTATATTGAACACCTTAATTATCTATTTATTTAGACAATTAAAGTGCCCAACATTTTGGCACCATTGTCGGGGAATATAATTATAGAGTTTTGTAAGAACATTATTTTTCTTTTCTTAGGAATGAATAAGTCTACATGAATCGAGGAACAAGAGGACATATTCCCAAAAATACTAACCCTACAGGTACCAGAGGATGTGGAGGAAGGAACCCTACACTAGGAAGACCAACCTTTATTGATGAGATTATAGCGAGAGGAAATTCTTCTTTAGGATATATCTTCCGCCCTTCAAATCCTCCAAGGAGACAAATTCCTCAGTCATCAGAACTACCCCAGTTCGAAACATTGCTTTCATCAAGGGCTGAAGCTGAAAGTTTGTCACCAACAAATCAGTAAGAAACACTGGAGAATATTGAAGATTGAGGAAGTATAGCTCGACCAAGAGAAAGACCAGAAGAAGTTGTTTATTAGATTAACAGACAGATAGTCACTAAGGAGGAGTGGGATGCTTACCGTATTGAGTGGAATGAGAGAGAAACCATGGAAAATCAAGGATATAATGAAGAGGAGTTCAACCAAGAGGAGCCACAGAACAATGAAGATCAGGTAAATGATGAAAATACTATCTCTACCCTGGTTTTTCCTATTACTAATATTCCTACAAGGGGGATAGCTACTACGAATAACATACCTCTTTCAACCCTACCAAATTTCCATGGATTATCTATGGAGGATCCATATGAGTTTCTGTTTGAATTTGATATTCTGTGTAGAAGCTATGACTAGACTACTACAGTGCATAAACTTAAACTATTTCCAGCCACATTGAAGGGAAATGCATTAAGATGGTTCATGAGCCTTGGAGGAGAGAATATCTCAACATGGGTACAGATGAGGCAACTTTTCCTGAACAAGTACCAAGACTACTGTCGAATAAGGGAACGAAGGGAGGAACTGTTCAAGATGTCTCATAAAGAGGATGAGACCCTTGAAGATTTTGTAGAGAAACTCTAGTACAATCTACAAAGGTCTGGACATTCGAATGTGAGTAAGAACATTCTGAAAACTATTTTGCTAAAAAGGGTTAGAGATGATTGTTTAGACATGATGAATATGCTTGGAAAGGGAGATATATCTAAGGAATCCGATGAAGACATTGTAAATCTTTGCAAGAGATGTTCTCGAGGAACTACAAGGAATAAGTTAGTTACCAAGGATACCACTTTTTCAAGGGTACAAAAATCAGCCAATGGAGGGGCAACAAAAGAAGAAATAGGTAATCTATTAGAAGATTTCAAAATATAAATGATTAACTTTTTTTCTTCACAAATTGATACTCTGCAAATTAAACAAAAACAAGAAGAAGTAGAAAAGGAATTGTCCATTTTCTATCCAAAGTGTAGAGACAAACATCCGAAAAGGGAATGCCACTGAATAGTGTTCAAGTATGTCTTATTTGTGAATTGGATCATCCTATTGACAAATGTCCCTCTTTACCAGGTGTAAAAGCGTCAATGAAGGCGACTAATGAAGAAGCAGAGGTTGCCTATCTAATTACACAAAGAAGTCAATGGCAGCCAAGAGGCCAAGGTATGAACTCTCAATTCTCTCCTACAATACTTAATTATTGGAACAATCAGCTACCTTATGGCCAGAAGAATGCTCCCCCTCCAAATCCAATTCTCCCTCATCAGGATTCCAATGCATGATTACCTATGCCCCAACAACAGAGTCACCATGGGCAATGGAACCCATATTGGAGAGGCCCTCAACAACAAATTAGCTATCAAAACCATCAACCAAACCTCTATCAACAACAGTTCCAACCCTAGTATCAACAACAACAGCTGCAATTACCTCCCAATTCCCCATAGAACAATCCTCCCTTATGACCTCAGATGCCTGTGCAACCTAACCCAAACCCAAATAATAAGGTCGTTCAGAATATTGATATATATATAATGTGCCAGCTCTGTCTATTAATCCTATGCCTTGTGATGAGATAAAATTAAGATCAGGGACAATAGTCGAGCCCATAATTGAAGATGCTCCATCTTTAGAATCAGACAAGGAATCAAGAGAAAAACCATCTGCTGATACAGAAGAAATTGACCAACCTATTAAAGAATCAGCAGCCCCCCCCCCATTCCCTGAAAGATTGGAAATTAGCAAAGTTGTGGAATTACCATCCTTCAATATCTTAGGAGAATTGCAAAACCTGCATGTTAACATTCTACTATTGAAAGCAATTAGAGATGTCCCTATTTATGCCAAGACTTTGATAGATCTTTGTATTAGAAGACCTGGAAGGAAACCTAGGGACCCCCTCACATTGCATGTAGTGGGGGACTTGTCTGAACTAATGTTAGGCAAAACCCCACCCATTAAATATGGTGACCGAGGAAACCTTATAGTCACTGTCAAAATTGGCCAAACACCTATTCCCCATGTGTTATTTGACTTAGGGGCAACAATTAATATTATGCCAATAGAAACTACACAATTGCTGCAACTCAGAATGCAAGTCCGACCTACTCCTACTATTTTAGAATTAGTTGATCGTTCCACCATCAGACCAGAAGGAGTAATCAATGATTTAGTCATTTCAATTGATTCATGGGAGTATCCTGTTGATTTTTTCATTTTGCAACCCAAAACCCATCTGGGGGGCCACCCTCTAATCCTAGCAAGACCATGGTTAGCTACAGCTGATGCCTTCATTGGTTGTAGATCTGGTTCCATGACCATGTTTGATGGTTATGACACGAAAAAACTTACCCTGTATCCTCATGCTACACCCAATATGGAACCAAAAAATTATTTATGGATGGACATTTGAGGATGAAAGTGCTCTGCCTATGTCAACCATAGGAAAAGCCTCGAGTTTCAAAGACAAGACAGAGGATGAGTTAATCAACTATTTTATCTGTGACCCCTTTGCTGTTACACAAAACATGCACCACCGATTGACTGGAATCTTTGACCCTATTGCCCAGGAAGAGATGAGCCCATAAATGTTTTCTAAAACTACTGTAAATCAAATTGATTCAGCTGTAACAAAAAATGCTGAAACAAAAACATCCGAATTATTTCCCAAAGTCAGTTCTAAGAGCATCACTGTAGAAATCGAACCTGGAAAAACCCTGAACATCAATCCTGATTTATCTATTGCTGAAACTCGTCGATTGATGAAATTACTAATTGAACATAAGGAGGCATTTGTTTGGGATTACATGGACATGAAAGGAATTTCTTCTAAATTATGCACCCACCATATATACATCAAGGAATAATGCTGACCCATTTGCCAACCCCAAATGAGGATGAACCCTAATCTTAAAGAAATAGTTAAAGAGGAACTCTAGAAACTTCTCAATGTTGGATTCATCTATCCTATATCAGACAGTGAGTGGATTTCACCGTTGGTTATTGTACCTAAAAAAAATAGTAAGTGGAGAGTGCATGTGGAATATAGAGCCCTGAATAAGGCCACGTAGAAGGATCATTTCCCTTTGCCATTTATTGATCAGGTTCTAGACAACCTAGCCAGGAAACAATTTTTCTCTTTCCTAGATGGATTCAATGGCTATAAACAGATAAAAATTTCTCCACAGGACCAAGATAAGACCACCTTTACCAGCCCTTGGGGTACATTTTCCTACAAGGTTCTCCCATTTGTCTTGTGTAATGTGCCAACCACTTTCTAGAGAGCTGTAATTGGTATTTTTTCTGATATGGTGAATGAATGTATGGAGATATTCATGGAAAATTTTACACCTTATGGTATTGATCTTGATCAAGCTTTGACTAATATGGAAAAAGTGCTCAAATGATGTATACAGTCTCATATTTCTTTAAGCACAAAAAAATGGCATATGATGATGAGCGAAGGTGTGGTGCTGGGAAACTTCATTTCTTATGCAGGAATTCAGGTAGACCCAACCAAAATCTAGGTAGTTTTGGACATTCCAACTCCAACAACTCAAAAAGAGGTAAGAAGTTTTTTAGGGCATGCTATATATTACAGAAGATTCATTAAAAATTTCCAAACTTGCCTCTCCCTTGTTTTTCCTACTAACAAAAGATGTTGACTTTCATTGCACTGACAATTGTGAATTGTCTTTTACAGATTTGAAACATAAATTATCCACAGCTCCCATTTTGAGAGGGCCCAATTGGGATTTTCATTTTCACATTTCTTCGGATGCCTCAGACACTGCAATTGGTGCAATACTAGGGAAATAGGAGGACAAAGAACCCTATGCTATGTTCTATATCAACAAGAACATCGCTACTACTGAGTTAAATTATACAATTACTGAACAAGAATTTTTGGCAGTAGTTTATGAAATCAATAAATTTAGGCATTATGTCACTGGTTATCCTACCTTTATTCATATTGATCATACAACAATTAAATATCTTATGAATAAACCTATTACTAATTCCATAGTAACAATATGGTTGTTATTACTTCAAGAATTTGACATCACTATAGTAGATAGACCACGAAAAGAAAATGTGGTTGCTGATTTTCTCTCAAGACTGCATATAAATGATGATAATTCACCATTAGATGATTCCTTTCCAGATGAACATTTGTTTTCCGTATCTTCTCACTCACCTTGGTATGCCAACATTGCTAATTACTTGGTTGCAGGGAAGGTACCTCCACATCTATCCCCAAGAGAAAGAAGGAAAATCATTCAGAAGAGTGCTCGATATAGTTGGATAGAGGGATACCTTTTCTACACAGGCTTGGATCAAGAAATCAAGCGATGTGTGAGGGATGATGAAGTTTATGAGCTTCTCAAAGATTTCCATGATGTCCCTTGTGGGGGTCATTTTTATGATAAAAGGACTGGACATAAAATTTTAAGGATGGGCTATTTTTGGCCCACCATATTTCAAGATGCCAAGAAGTATGTCCAGTCCTATGACAGTTGCCAATGAATGGGTGAGCCAAATCATAGGGATGAGATGCCTCTCTAGCCTCAAGTAGTGTTAGATCCTTTTGAGATGGGCTATGGACTTTGTAGGGCCCATTAACCCACCTTCTAATAAGAAAGTTTATATATTGGTCTGTATAGATTACATGACCAAGTGGGTGGAGGCAAAAGCACTCATCAGGGCCTCAAAAGAAGTTGTCTTAGCATTCTTGTTTGAAGATATCTTTGTTAGGTTTGGAACTCCTAGAGAATTAATCACTGATGGAGGACCCCCTTTCACATCACATAAGTTTGAATCCCTACTCAGTCAATATCATGTTTTACATAGAACAACTTCTCCATACCATCCACAAGGTAATGGCCAAGTAAAAAGTACCAACAAAGTCATAGAAGATATTCTTACTAAGACAATGAGAGAACATTGTAGGGATTGGTATGACAGATTACATGAATCTCTATGGGCTTATTGAACTACTTGGAGGAACACAACTGGGTTTTCTCCTTATGAGCTTGTATATGGAAAAAGCCTTGTTTTTCCCATTGAATTCAAAATCAAAACCTTAAGAACTGCATCAGCAGTCAACCTCGACTTGACTATGGCACAGAAGGCCAGAATGCAACAACTCAATGAGCTTGATGAAAAGCGTTTGGACGCTATTCATCAAACCACAATGATTCAACAATAGATAACAAAATGGCATGACTGAGTCATCAAGAAGAAATTATTCCAAAAAGGGGATTGGGCTTTGTTGTATGATTCGTGCTTTAAAGAATTTCAGGGTAAGCTGCATACATGATGGCTTGGACCTTATGAGGTAGACACTATTTTTCCCAATGGACAGTCAGGTTAAATACTATTGATGGATCCAATACACAGTTATATGCAAATGGCCATCGCTTATGCCTGTATCAACGTCCACTTTCCAAGGAAGAATTTAAATCGAGATGTACCGCTGATACAGATTACCAATTTTTAGAGGGAATAGAGCCTTCTCCTTCCCCTTATGAACTTTAGGACATTTTGTTTTCAAATAAAATTTTGTATATAAATAATTTGTGCAAATTTGAAATTTTCTGATTTTGCTTCACGCATTTCATTTCTCTATTTTTCTTTTTTTTTTGTAATAAAGTTAGCCTAGAAAGGTATCAGGCAGTTGCTTGTGTACAGATAAACTAAAGAACAACAAGGTAGATTACAACGGAAGACACCAAAGGATTAGTTTTTGGAATTTGAAAAACTTCCTAAAAACTAAGAATTTCTGTGTTCGGGACGATTTACATGTTGTTACACCCTTTGGTCGATTTACATACTGTTACACCCCTTTTGGTCAATTTCCATGCTTGTTACACCCCTTTTGGCCGATTTCCATGATGTTACACCCTTTGTCCGATTTACATGCTATTACACACTTTTGGCCGATTTGCATGCTCTACACCTGTTCTCGACTCTTTTGCCCTGCATGCTGTTACACCCTTTTATGACAAATTGGCCAATTTACATACTGCTACACCTAGTGTCACAATTCCAGCCAAAATATCTGTTGATACACCTACTACTATTTTTCCTTTTGGCTAGTTTATACGCTGCTTCACCACCTTCTTATCATTTCTTCCATTTCTACATACAACAACATTGTTGTTTTGTCAAGATTTCCACCATTTTTGAAAAATTACTTTATGCTCTCTCTGTCCCACAAGAGCCGCTTCATCATTATTTAAACTCCACATCCATATATTTTCAATGGTTCGACCATATAAAGGAATCCACTTATGCTCCACTTGTCATATCGTCATTTCTCATGTTTGGGAGTCATCTCTCATTATTACAGACACTCCGCCTGGATCAAATGGCGGTTGGATAGTGCAGTTACTCTGACAGTTAAGTTTGGGTGGTAAATTATGAGGTACGCTGCTAATATTACGTGTCTAATTGATATGGATATGAAATCATGCTTTCATGACTACTTGAACGATTTTCCTAATCCGTTAAACCGCGAGCCAATAAGATTAGTTGGGGGGGAACGAAAATCCACGTCGACCTAAACAAAAAATTCCCTTTTATATTTCACCTCCGCCACCTTCTAACCCCACTTATTTTTGCTGTGACACTACATTCTTCATGAAAATCCATGATCGAATTGACCTATCTCTGGTTTATGTGTTTATTTCTCCTCCTAATTTACTGTCTAATACAAACACAACGTCATGGGAGGAATGCCCATAATATATGAGCTAGAAAATATCAATACATTGCTGTTACACCCGAATGTTTATAAAATAATTCTGCGGGCTAACTGGATTCCCTATTTTAAGAAGCTGCAGGGGTTTAATGAAGCAGAAGTCTTGCAGTTCAGTTAGAATCTCATAGACGACTATTGAATGGTGCACAAAGTGCGGATTCCAGTGACAAAAGAGAGCATAGCGGCTGTGACAGGATTGCCGACCACAAGATTCAAATGGTTTAATGGGAAAGCACATATTCTAGATGCACATAAGGGGTTTCTCATGGGAAATGAGCGAGTATAGACCAAAGGATGAGGTGCATATGCCAGTTCCTTACCAAATCCATGGGGGAAGTGTTGTTGGGAAAAATACCCTACGGACTAGCAAACTAGGGTCGGGCTTGCATGCAGATTTTGACCGAAAATAAATTACTTTTAACCCACAACCCAAGATTAAAACCCCTCTTTTATAGTAACTACATGAAGAGAATCACTAACCTTTTTACTAGTGTTCGATGTAGATCCTCCATTGCGCTTTGACCACTTGCTTGCGCTGCTCCTTCGACAGATAACCTGCAATCAAGACAAATACCAACTACGCATGCATGCTACTTCTCTACTCAAGGGTTAGAAATCAAACACAAATTCATCAAATCATAGATAACTCATGCATTGGGATGAGAAAAGTATTCTTTTTATTAATGAAAATGAATCAACTTACAATCAAAGTCGAGACCGACCACCACTCCTTGAACCTGATCCTGGGCTCCTCTTCTTTGTCCTCCAACTGCTTTGCGTTAATTCTCCTTTGGCATGAGGAAAGGATAAAGGGTTGGGACAATGGATTTGACAAATGGACAGAGTTTCTTCGCTATATTTTTTCCTCTTCCAAATGGTACCCCTACCCCTTATTTTATAGGCTAGAAGGAGCTAGGGTTTTGGATGAACCCTCGGCCATGCATGGCTTGGAGTTTTAGTTAACTGACCCATAGCTTTTTGTCCCGTTGGCAACTTTCCTTTTTTTCATGATTCTAAAGGTACATGTGGGCTGTAGTGGGCCTGCTAGCATGTACTTTTTGATACACGCGGGCTGTAGTGGGCCAGCTAGCGTGTACTTTTAAAAATGGAGTTTTTAGAAGAGTTGTTCAGTAGTTTTTGGCAATGAAGGGATATGAGTTGGCCTGATGCCAGGTAAGAATGTGTGGTGCAATTTAGGGTTATAATAGATGCCCCGTAATGTGTGAGGGAAGAAGAGCATCTGATGGCCGAAATACATTACCAATCTTTATTGATGTGTTGAATGAGTGAGCCCAAGGATCAGGAACCAGGAGGTGTCGTCTGCAACATAACAAATGTCGCATCGAGGCGGGCATACCCATGCTCAAGATAAGATAGAACCATGGATACCAATCAAATACACTGTAGATCCATGTCAAATAACTATAAAGAGTAGCCATGAATAATACACAACGGAGCTACATATCGAAATCAGAAAGATGTACATATAGAGTACCCATCTTCCAGAAGCTGATGCGGCCTGATGGCTGTACTTCAGAGCTCGAGCAACAAATTCAAAATCTTCTAAACTCAGGTAGGAGTGTAATATGAGTGTACGACTGCACTACCCAGAGGTCTTCGATGGCTCGTCGGTTATGGACTTGATAATCTTGATGATTGGACTGAAGGCTTCAGTGATTTTGAACAAGGACTTGATTGGACTTTCAGGATGGTCGGGTATGCAAACAAGAGACATATTGCAGAGGGGCCGACTCAGGCTTAGTGACAAACTTCCCTTGGACAATAGCACGACAAGTGAGAAGACTTAGGCAACATATATGTTAATGATAAGTCTACGAAGAAGGAGGCAACACAAACTCTCCATATGTTTGGAAGAGTAACCAAACGGTGGAGGACACAACTCTATATAGTGAGAAAATCTCCCTAAGGTCATACTACATCCCATATTCTGATGATCAAATGGACATATGTGCTTTATCCAAGGGCGACTCATTATGCTGCCAATAAAGAAAATACTTTTCCCATCCTCTTTTTGGGGTATATTTGATTTTTTTGTTCTTTTTGGTAATTTTTGAAAAAGAATAAAGGAATATTATGTTACAATGGAGGAACGAGTACTGCAAACATACAAGCTCAAGGCACAAGGACAAGATTGATGTTCTGGTAAAATGATACTCGAGAAAAATCCTCCGGCGGCCAAAGGTGTTAAGACGTAGAAGCAAACTGTCACAAGGCTAGTGGATAAGGTATGCAAATGCGGTTGATAGAACACACAATGGTAACGTCCTTCGATGTAATTTTAACGAGCCCAGAGAAGGTAAGCTCGGTGGTTTTTCATATTTAGAGAGTCTAAAAAAGCATAAAAGGAGACTCCAATGGGGTACCTTTTTCGACAATAGTCTAGTTGGTTCGAAAAAGGGATAAACTAGCACCGATTAGACGTCAATTCAAAACCATTTTAACGAGTGTGACAAGGACAAGATCACTCGGCTATTTTTTCACTTTTAAGGAGTTTGAAAAAAGCTTAACTATGGACTCCGTCAGGAATATTCTTCTGGACCAATTTAACGAGTGTGAAAGAATAAGGTCACTCGGTGATCTTTTCAATTTTAGGGAGTCTAAAAAGAGCTTAACTATGGACTCTGTGGGGATTTCTTTTTCATAATTTTAGTCCCTCAGGCCCGAAAAATGAATAAAATTATACCCGAGAGTAATCTTTTAAAGAATGGGAATTCGATAGAGTATACCTTTGTTCGTACAGTTGATCGTCCGGACCGAAAAGGGGGTAAACTACCGCCAGACAGACGTGACTTCAAATTTCAGTTTAACGAGCGTGAAAGGCCACAAGATCGCTCGGCAATCTTTTCATTTTTAGAGGGTCTGAAAAGGGCTTAAAACGAGACCCGTTGAAGGAACGTTCTTCTGGACCAATTTAACGAGTGTGAAGAAACAAGGTTACTCGACAATCTTTTCATCTTTAAGGAGTCTGAAAAGGGCTTAAAGAAGACTCCACAATGGTTACTTTTCTTAGTTAATCCGGACAAGATCGAAAAGCATAAATGCAGTCTCACCGGATGTTTCTTTCGGATCTCAAAGCGAGCTTGAAAAACAACAAAATTATCTCATGATATACTCTTTGTGGGTCGATGCCTGGCGTCTCCTCAGGGGAGCTGTATGCTCCGACGAAAACATTTTCTATGACACCAGGGGTTCTGGAGATATTGATAGGTATCGGTTCAGCTATGGTTTCCATATTACCCTCAGCATAGATCTTGTGTGTAGCTAAGGGATTAGTATGACAAGACATATCTCCAGTCATAGTCACGGTGAATTCTCCTACTTCGATTCGGCTTAACTTTGGGAGGAAATATGATCTGTGATGAAGATCGTCCCAAGGTTTGTCTAGACTAGTCATTGCTTCGATTACTGCTTCGTCAGAAGGAAAGACTAAGTCTAACGAATCAATGTTAGCAAGAGAACCCTGAGCCCAAATAGGCTCTAGAAGTGGATCTAACTCTTGTGCAGCAGTCGGATCAAGGTTAGCTGAAGCTTGTTGGACTAAAGAGTACGCTACTTCAGCGGTCGATGTTATCCACATTTTTGGTTATCGAGATGATGACATGATAATGACATGGTGATAGAAAGTCTAACTCTTCTTTAGGATCATTTTCATGAGGAAAGTTACACTTATCAGTTTCTCAAAATCATACTTTTGAAGATAGTACGCAGGCTGCATATATAGTGTCCTGCGGAAATGCTTGATTTCCGCAGGCTGAATTCAATCTGACTGCGGACTTTCCGCACTGTGTTAATGGTCAGGGTGCGGAAATGTTTCTTAAGGGAGAAAATGAATAAGTTCTCGATCCTTCTAGATGGAATCTTCTAGAAGGATGAGTTGGAGTTCGAATGGTTGGCACATTAATGAATCTCCAGATATCTTGGGATTACATCCTATCCAAGTAACTAAACAATC
>ML809972.1:94872-114530 GCA_009831015.1 Picea engelmannii | reverse complement strand
GTTTGTGTTGTTGTGATTGGACGACGCAAGAGCATCGTAGCAGAGCGAGGATCAACAGAGATAAGGAGAGCTTTTACACGTAAGTACATCATCCTTCTTCTCTTGTCCACTCAATACTTTAGAACTAGGGAAAGAGTAGTATTCTGTCACGGTTTGTTCCAGATCCAGGTGGATCTGTGGAGATTGGTCTGTGTCCGCACTCACGAATTTATCCTTGAACAGTCGACAAGGGCATGGACATGCCGGGGTGCCCTATCTCATCCATCATGGCTGATGGGGAAGGAAGAATCCAAGGATCCTCAAAGTAAGTCGTGCAGAACAACAAAACTTGAAAAATCTCAACCTTGTGGTGATTAGATATAAACTTAACATCATCATGAGGAGGTGGGTAATCGAAGGTACCCATCAAGGATGGGCACAAACCAACTCCTACGTTAACGACACCTGGTTGAGGATTATCAATCATGGGAACCGTGGATGCCCCCAAAGCTGGGTTAGGTCTAGAGAAGGACAATTGATCGATGGTCACTATCCGACCCTCGTGTGGAAACAACAAGACTCGAAAAACTATAGCAACCACAACTTGCATAGCATAAGTCCAACTCTAACCTAACAAGAGGTTATAGTTGAGGGGAGCATCGACTACCTCTACTTTGATGCACACGATATTCCCTCCTAACTGCATAGGGAAAGAAGGAACGATGCCATGTGGTTGGAAAGAACGACCGTCGAACGCAGTGAGGAGAGTAGGTGATGGAGACAAAGTAGGCTGGCCAATGGCCTTTCAACATGCTAACGACATAACGCATGTCGAGGCACCCTCATCGACCACCGTGCGAAAGATATTCCATGTAAAAGTTTTCGTGGGATGAGCCACTACTATCTGAAACGCTACGTGGTAAGGTAGATGAGGTTTTAAGTCGGTTGTATCTAACATGATGGTACCCAGGTTACAAGTCTCAGTAGAGCCTAAAGTAGTTAAGAAGGTTTTCCTCTGAGCAGGGCAGCTTTGGAGGACTTCCAAAGCAGACATCGCACAAGGGGTTTGTGATAAATCTTCCACCACAGAGTAATTCTGGGCGACCCTTGCATTTGGGTTGTGAGAAGCTTTTTTAAATGCACCCTTCGGAATGCGTGTCATTGTTTCTCCGAGCGTCTTCTGGATTTGTAGAGGAAGAGATGGGAGTTCAGCTTCTTTACCCTTTTCAGAAGTGCTTGGTTTACTATAGTCGTGTGCTCTAGTCATTATGAAAGCATCACCCCTAACCATATATACGTTCGTGGATGAGGGGTTGTTTGGAGGAGGGCAGGTTTCTTGGCTGCCCACTTCGACACTTGTAGAGGCTTGAGTTAAATTTTGCCCATGTTGAAAGGGATTAGTCAACACTGCTTGTTGTTGCTGTGTGACAAACTTTTGGGCCTCTGCAAGTCGAGGACAAAGATAGGTCGGGAGGTCTTCTGCACACAAGTTGCACAGATACTGCGCCTTTTGTTTTTCTGTAGTGTCCCTGCCAGAATTATCAGTGGATTTTTTCTCCCCCTTACCCTTCCTGCATTGTTTTTTCTTCCCTTCAGGCTGCTGGGTTGCCTTGGGGTTAGTCGACTGCACGGAGTGTACTTCCGATGTTTGGGTAGGAGGAGCAGCCAAAGTAGTGGTCTGGCTGGCCACTGAGTGTTGTATAGATAACTGTTGCAATTTTTTTGTCGATTGCTCAACGAGATTGGTTTGCACTAAACCAACAATACCATCGGTATGTGGTCCAGCTCTTTGTCTAGTTTTATCCAATATCGATCATGGTGCATCTGGCAGGATGTTGTACAATAAACCAGACTGAGAATAGATGAGCTCAAACTGTTCAGCCCTCATGATGGCATATTCTTCGGAGAAAAATCCGGAAGTTGCGACGTCTTTGGATAATTGTGGGACCAAAGACTTAAGGAACCACTCAAGCAGGAATGCTGGTAGGACCGGTACTTTGATTAGACTCTTCCGGCATCTCCACTCTCGGATATGATCATAGATATGGTCTGCTGTTGTCTATTCGAAATTGGCAAGTAACTCTGTGCCAGCATCGTATCTCATAGGTAACTGGAAATGGTTAAGGAAGGCCATTGCTAGTTCACCAAAAGAAGAGTATCTTGAGCGATCAAGCTTGATGTACCATTTCACGGCACTCCCGATAAGAGTGCATTGAAACAATCGCAACTGTACGGAGTCATCTTTCAATGAGTTAGATGAACACCAAAGATGGAAGGTAGTCACATGATCACCTGGATCTTCATTAGGCTTGGCCTCGAACTTTGGAATGTCCAAAGGCAACTTCGTTTGCATAGGAGGCCAACGTGGATCGTGACAAATAGGATCATTTAACAACCTTGTCAAATCTGGCAAGTGTAAAGTTGCCAGGAATGGTAGTTTGGGTTGCTGTTGATAACCTGAGAAGAAGGGTCCTGGAGTTTGACTGGCACCAGGTTGCCAGGAAAAGTTTGGTTGCTGGCCCAGATTCTGGTAGAAACCATGGCCCTGACCAGCATAAGTATTTTTCATCTGTGGAGACATCATCGGCTGATTTCCCATAAAGGACATAGGATGTTGGGCATGCATCATGTTTGAAGGACTTTGGGAAGGATTACCCAATGCCAGTCCTGATGGGAGAGGCATAGTAGTCTATCCAGGGTTCCATTGACTGTGGAAAGAATTACCCTAGAACGACATTCCAGAGGAGGGAACAGATCCTTGTCCTGAATTCCAAGGTCCTGCTATATGTGCCCCCGATGCAGGAATAGTACCCTGCGCCGGAGTAGACTGTCCAAAAATGGGAGTGCCCCCAGACAGGAAAGCGGTGGATGCGAAAGTGTTGTTACCAAACGTCTCATTCCAAACAAACAGTGATGAACCTACCGACATACTGTGTGCAGGTGTTCCTTGACTCCCGACTCCAAATAAACTAGTGTGTGCAGGTTGCCCGACGGACTGCTGATGCTGACCACCAAGCGAAGGGGATGAAGGAGAAATATGTCCTCTAGCGTAAGGAAAAGCATTAAAAGGGACAGGAGTTCCCCCAAGTTGACCTTGCAGAGGAGTGTTAGAGCTCCCTGACCCCAGACCCAAAGTCTGTAAAGTGGAGTAAGTGAGTGTAGGACTTGTACCTGAACTAGGCATACCGTATGAAAACGGAGGGCCTGTCGCACTAGGTGTGAAGGGAGTTGTGGCCACCACGATAGATGGGATCGGTCCACTGTGCGACGTAGTTGCGGCCGAGACCATGGTGGCTCAGACCGATGACAACAAGTTAGGAGATGCTTCTCCTGTGGTAGCAACTGTGGTGGGAATGGAAGAATTCCCAGAGGAAGTAATAGTGTTTGTTTCCATAGCTGTGTGAGGCACTGACATGCTTTCGTAAAATCGGATTGGTATAATAACCAGTGGCCAAGTATCAGTGGTTGGGGTTTCAACTGAGCCAAGGTTGGTGGTTGATTCCTCTGGGAGTTTTTCGGGCACAATGGTTTGTAACTTGGTCGCTTCAAAAGACCCTTGTTGGTCTAGCTTCTGCCTCAATGGTGGCGGGGGTGGCTCCAGTATAACCGGCGGCAGGCCCAGAAGCCTTCATGACCAGAGGATATTGGGATCCTCCACTATGTGAGAATATCCAAGACACGCTAAGGTATTCTACACGTTCAAACAGTAACACACACTAAAAAAGAAGCCCCTAAGAGATAAGACAAGCAAACTCTAAACTAGTTGGAAGAACAGTTACAACAACCAACACTAGAGCAACTTACCGATGCAAGTGCAACTTGAACACAAAATCACCCTCTGGGTATACTCTGAAAAGCATGGCCCGATGTCTGTCTTAGGTACCGCAGTATACCCCCGCAATCACCTATGTATGTCCCTAAAAAGATTGGCAACTAGGTTGCCAGCACGCGAACAGTCACCAGGCGGGTACAGTCGAAAGTCAAGGGTATCCAGAGAAAATGTTCCTGAAGACAATTGAGGACCTCGAATGGTTTTGAGACCCACGAAGCCTCGTGGCAAATGAAAACGACGAAATCCCAAAACAAGCCCTCGATATGTGTTCTCCACTACGCTTGGTCCGACTTTGGAAGGGTTATCTCCACTACCTTTCCGCATGCGACTTCGTGTTTATCCCTTGTGTTAGAGGGGGGCCCCAGATAACTTCCATGAAACTGGACTTCTACACTCCCTATCACAGACTCCAATGTTTGGTTTTGAATGGCCTTGGAGAGTTTCCTCTCCAACCTAATCCAAGGCCCTAGTCCTGAACTAGTTTGTGAACCCTACCAACAAAAAGTCTAATAGATTTTAAATTAGCGTTTCTTTTATGGGTTTTCTTACGTCACGGGGTATGAAGGTGAAATTGATGATGTGTAAATACTAAAGCAAAATCGAATTAAAAATATGGAAACAAAAGACTTTTACTAAATGCAAAAATCAACAACTTTTCACAAAGAAATATTTCTTTTTCTTTTCAATTTTTCTAAGATTTTATGTAGAAAAAATAAATATATTTCGCTCGCCTACGAGCTACTTTTGCTCTAAATGCACTGCCAAAACTTACAAAACAAAAAGAATTCTCCCTAGCTAATGATGTTGAAACACACTCTTTAAACAAAGAAGAAAATGAAAAAGAGATATTTTTTTTTTATTTAAGTGCTAAGAAAGCAACAAAGGAAAAATGCCAACAAGCACAAAACCAAGAAAGATAAATTCTGGCTTAAAGTGCAGACTGCAAAGAATCAGAGTAAAGGCACACAATGGCAATAAAGAAAACAAAGACTCTTAAGCTTGCCTAAAAACCATAAAGAAAAGTATTTTTTTTTTTTATCTTTTCTGTTCAACTATCAACTGAGAAAAAGCAGGCTAAGGGTAAGATGACCTAACCTACTGATTGTTCAACCCTAGACTCAAACACCTGAGAGGAATACTTCTCATCAAAGGAGGGGATGACTACCCCACCCTGAGCAAAAAGTAGCCTGTCAAACACGCTACTGTCACTAAAACAGCACACGTGCGAACGTGTGATGAGCTGAAACAGGACGCGTGTACACGCGGTCTGACCTTGTACAGGCCGCGTGTATGTATAATTCTTAAGAAAAAAAATAAAAACCGGAAGCCCGGACCAAGAAAAGGCCTTTGGTATTGACAACCAGGGTCTCTTGAAGGCTTGGATGCTTTTTATAATAGAAAAGAAAAATAATTGCAAGGAATAACAAAACACAAAAAGATAAACTGAGACAGGACTGTGAACCAGCAAGACTCAGACAGGATCCAGAAAACTCCCTGAGAATGTATAATTCTGACAGGGAAGAGGAGGATTGCCTCTTAAAGTTCTCTAAACTCCTACACTCTATTGAAACCTCTACAGCTAGCGTTCACACGCGGGCTGTAAGAGGTTAGGGTGCGGGTGCACACGTGAAAGCCTTCTGCAGGCCGCGTGTACCTCTGTGTGTCTCGACAACTACCATCAAGTAGAAGTCAAGGAAAATTGGTATGAAGAACCAAGCTCCCTACTCGCTCAGACCTTACAGAAAAATACAAGCAAGGAAATAGAAAATCTAATCTTTTAAACTACCCAAAAAACTCAACTAAATCCAGAAACCCTAAAGAGTATCTTCCCAAGTACGGTCGCCAACTCTGTTGTTGGGAAAAATACCCTACGGACTAGCAAACTAGGGTCGGGCTTGCATGCAGATTTTGACCGAAAATAAATTACTTTTAACCTACAACCCAAGATTAAAACCCCTCTTTCACAGTAACTACATGAAGAGAATCACTAACCTTTTTACCGGTGTTCGATGTAGATCCTCCGTTGCACTTTGACCACTTGCTTGTGCTGCTCCTTCCACAGATAACCTGCAATCAAGACAAATACCAACTACACATGCATGCTACTTCTCTACTCAAGGGTTAGAAATCAAACACAAATTCATCAAATCATAGATAACTCATCCATTGGGACGGGAAAAGTATTCTTTTTATTAATGAAAATGAATCAACTTACAATCAAAGTCGAGATCGGCCACCACTCCTTGAACCTGATCCTGGGATCCTCTTCTTTGTCATCCAATTGCTTTGCATTAATTATCCTTTGGCATGAGGAAAGGCTAAAGGGTTGGGACAATGGATTCCAACTGGGCAGAGTTTCTTCGCTATATTTTTTCCTCTTCCAAATGGTACCCCTACCCCTTCTTTTATAGGCTAGAAGGAGCTAGGGTTTTGGACGAACCCTCAGCCATGCATGGCCGGGAGTTTCAGTTAACTGACGCATATCTTTTTGTCCCGTCGGAAACTTTCCTTTTTTTCATGATTATGAAGGTACACGCGGGCTGTAGTGGGCCTGCTAGCGTGTACTTTTTGATACACGCAGGCTGTAGTGGGCCAGCTAGTGTGTACTTTTAAAAATGGAGTTTTTAGAAGATTTTTTCAGTATTTTTTGGCAATGAAGGGATATGAGTTGGCCTGATGCCAGGTAAGCATGTGTGGTGCAATTTAGGGTTATAATAGGAAGGTATCAAAATTCTGAAAAAGGTTCGTTACATGTGAAGGGAGATATCAATTTTTTTATTTTTCTGATTTTGTTCTACTGTCACATTTGAGACATCAGAAGCTAATCAACATTCGTTACTACCTACTTCAATCCCTGCATAATATGGCTCAATTTGTTAAGAAATCCAAGCACCCCATGAATTTTCTATCAAATCATAGACTAATAGGATTGTTGATTCATAATGGAATGGGAATTCCTAATGACCCATTACTTGAGCCAATTCCCATGCCTGATGTTACAGTCGATCCAGAACAGTCAAATATTATACCCTCGACTGCACCAACAGTTAACACCCCGACTGTAAATACCCGCAAGTCAACTCCGAACACCAAACGAAAAATCTGAAGCACCTCTCACACTGTTCAGAAATGCCTTGATAGTCTTGAACCAGAACAATTAAACACTCTTCCCTCAGTGGTGGTTGAGCCAGCAGCCGACAGCGAAATTCCTAGACCAAATCATGAGCCTCAACTCTCTGCTGCAATAACGATTGTTCAGGAACTCCCTCGGACCCTTAAAGCTAAGAAAAGGAAATTCCTTCCTTTTGTCTCTACACTAACCAAGACAAGAACTAGGTCAGAGAGATCCACTGTAACAGCAGCTCCAACATCCACTGCAACTGCAAGTACCTCGATTCCTTCTCCTGTAGCACCAACAACATTTCAAAATCCACTTGTTGTTGTAACAGCAGTACCAGTATCTACTGTATCTACCAATGAATCAATTCAACCAGCCAAATGTCAATCTAGACGAGAATCTCAGAAGAGAATCGACAGAAGCAACTCTCCTAGTTCTGCAACAACAGTTCAGACCCCTATTATCATTGCTACTGAATTGCCTCAAAAAAGAAAACCTAAGCCTACAAGAAAATCTAAGAAGGGCATCAATAGGTTTGTACCATATGCTGCCACAACGTGTCCTGAGTCTGCTCATCCTCAGACCCTACCATAATTTATGGAGGTACGTATTCCAGGTTTTACCTTGTGCAAGGAATTCTAGGCTACCATTTTATCATTACAGGAAGAATGTACACGAGTGATTCGGATTATTTTCGTCACGAAATGAGAGCGGAGAGATAATAAAGAAATGCACAGAGATATCGCATATATCCAATAATATAATAGAAATATATCAAATATGCAACCATAAACATAGAGATACAATAATACACAATTTCTATTAATGAAAGAAATGTACAGAGACTGTAAAAATACAGAGTGAAAGACTCGCTAGAATGGTGGCAGCTTATCTATGAGAAGAGATGTGATGGCTACTCGCATTTGCAAGAAGATGATTACAATGAGGTTGTGTAGGAATTTTTACAATAAATAGCAATTCCAAAAACTCTAGACATCCAAAAACCTAACCCTATGAGATGAAGTGCCAAAAGTCATGTGGGCCTCGTTTGGGTAAGTTAGTACATCAACTTCCTGGGGTCGTAACTTTTGCATACGATCTCCGTTTTAGGCGTATGATAGCTCGTTGGAAAGGTATCATCGAGGAGATTCATTTTGGGGGCTCAATTATGAATTTTTATATTATGAAGAACCTCAATCTCAAAAAATCTTCATTTAGGCCCTCAAAATGGCCCTGGAAGTTAAAACCTATTAAAAATAGTAAATTACCAAAATTGCCAGAAAATTGCTTTGAGCCAGTCGAAAAAGGTGGGTGGCCACCGATATCCACCTGGATCAATCCTCCCTCCTTAGGAAGCAATGGTCTCCATTGCGTTGATTTCCCGGGGGAGAGGGAAAAGTGTCTGCTGGATCTGCATCTTGGTGAGTTGCTTGTATTGCTGTAGACGTCGTGCTGCTTAGTTTGTGGAAGTATGTCATGATCCTGTTGAAGCTGAGGTTCTTCAACAAGTCGAGCTACATGAGAGGAAGTTGTGTAGAAGGAATATTTGCACTTTGTTGCAACCTTGTCAACCTGCTTTTGTTAGATAGAAGGTGCAGGGGTGAGGCTCTAGTGGTTGCAGTGTCCTTTTGTTCCCCATTTGAACAGATTGTGAAGAAGCTAAATTTTGCAGTATGAGATACTACCTTGCGGCACTTTTTAGGTGGAACGATAGTCGGAAATACCTCTGGTATTCTGTAGAGATGACCCCCCAAAGTAACAATGACACTACGGGGTCGAGACTCATAAATAACATGGCACTTCCACATATATGGCTGGCCCAAGAGAACATCACATACATCCAGTAGGGAAACATCACATAATACCTCATCCTTGAAGGGCTGGATGGTGTATGACAATTGAAATTGCTGGCTGACATGGAGATCTCGTCCTTGGCGAAGCCACCCAATGTTGTATGGTTGCGGGTGTGGTGTTGTCGACAATTTCAACTGTTTGACGAACTCTGCTGAGATGAGGTTCTTTTGGCTTCCACTATCAACAATAAAATGCAGCAGGGTTCCCTTCACCCACATCTGTGAATGAAAAAGGCACTCCTCCTCTTCGGGATCTGTTGGTTCTTCTGGTTGAATTGTTGCGGTTGCAACAATAGCAGTGGGGTCTGCGTCAATGATCCGTCCTTTACTAGTATTTTCAGAATCAGATTCTGAATCAGGGTTCATCTCCTTATCTTTGATCTCACTGACCAATGAATTTTTTGAGCGAAATTCATCGGTGTTGTGCCAGGGGATTTTGTGGAAATCGCACCATTTTCCAATGTCCTTCTTTGTCTTCCCGTGACCCTTCTTTTCCTGTGTCTTGGACTGGTTTTTAGGAGACTGTTTGTTAGGGATGTCTTTGTCATACTTTGGTTGTTGCGGATTTACAGATCCTAAATCCCATTTGTTCTGGTACTTAAATTTCTGCTTGATTTTAACAACATATCGATAAGTAGCACTGAGTGATGAGATGTCCAAAAAATCCATTTCAATCTGGATGTATCTGTGTAGAGCCCCATGGTATTTCAGAACCAAATGTTGCTTGGAGTCTTTGATACCCATCTTGGTGCGCAAGGTATGGAAGGTATTGGTGAACTCCAGAACTACTTGGCACCTCTTTTGCCTCAGTGTGGTCCATCTCATGTACTGGCCTCATAGTTTCCAACAGGGTAATACTGTTCCTTTACCGCATCCACAAAAAAATCCCAAGTGGGATCGACCCCATATATTTCAGACTCCTCTATGGAACTTTGCTCCCATTAATTTTCCCACCAATGTTTGACATGGATGAGAGCTTTAAGGAGTGCGAAGGTGATCTTTTCTTTGTCGAAAAATTTGTGAACAAAGAAATAACGTTCTAGTAGATTTAACCATTTGTCTAGGGCTTCTACATCTATCTATCCTTCAAATACAGGAATATCAAAATTAACTTGTAACTTGAAAGGCGAGGTGCCTCCAAAGTGGTCGCTTGATGAAGATGCACCTGTTTCTATTGGCGAGCGTTGAAGGATGTGGGAAAAATTCTCCATCATTTCGTCCCTCTATTGCGTGAGAGCTTGCTCAAGCAACAGACTGATAGGATCGTCTTCTCCATCATTTTTCTTTTCTTCCACCATTGAAGGTTTCTTGGGTGTGCGAGAGTGATTTTCCTCAAGAGAGACAAGCTTGAGACCCAACTTTCTATACTCGGACCTAGTCAGGGACATGCACTGAAAAAAAAGATCAAGAACAACCTGCTCTGATACCACTGATCCAGATTATGTCGGGATGAAATGAGAGTGGAGATATAATAAAGAAATGCACATAGATATCACATATATCCAATAATATAACATAAATATATTAGAGATGCAACAATAAACACAAAGATACAGTAATACACAATTTCTATTAATGAAAGAAATGTACAGAGACTAAAAATATAGAGTGAAAGACTCGCTAGAATGGTGGCAGCTTATCTCTGAGAAGAGATGTGACGACTACTCGCATTCGAAAGAAGATGATTAAAATGAGGCTCTGTAGGCCTTTTTACAATAAACAGGAATGCCAAAAACCCTAGACATCCAAAAACCTAACCCTAGAAGATGAAGCGCCAAAAGTCATGTGGGCCCTGTTTGGGTAAGTTAGTACATCAACTTCTCGGGGTCATAACTTTTGCATACAATCTTAGTTTTAGGCGTATGATAGCTCGTTGGAAAGGTATTGTTGAGGAGATTCATTTTTGGGACTTAATTATGACTTTGGATATCATTGAGAACCTCAATCTCAAAAAATATTCATTTAGGCCCTCAAAATGGCCCTAGAAGTTAAAACCTGCTAAAAATAGTAAATTGCCAAAATTGCCAGAAAACTGTTTTGAGCCAGTCAAAAAAAGGTGGGTGGCCACCGATATCCACTTGGATCAACGAGTTACAATAGAATCATCATCTCCACTTGATTATTCTGTGCATCTCTCGATGACTGATGAAGTACAGATTATACCAAACCCTAAAATTCCATAATTTCCTCCCTATATAGTTGTTGAAGAACGCCCTCCTTCTTCTTGTCAGATTGTTGAAGAACACCCTTCCTCTTTGAAGCCCATTAAAAAGAAAGACAATTTTTTTGTCTCTACTTTACCTAGGAGGAGAACTCAGTCAGCAAGGTCTATTGCAGTAGCAGTGGGATGGAAGGATATGGAACATGCAATACCTATTCTTCGTCCATTACCCTCCATTACTACAAAGACTGCTACACAAGAACTAGTACCCTCAGATGACATGGCTGTTACACAAGAACCAAATGCCTAGGAAGAGACTGTTCAACAAGATACTGCCATCCCTAACTTAGCTGTTACACAAGAACCAACTATCTAGGCAAAGACTATTCCACAAGAATTAGTCAGGCCAGAATCAATTGTTGCACCGTAACAAGTCTTGGGTGTATCTGCCACACAAGAAACAGTTACACAAACTTGTGAGGATGTGCCAGTTGCTCAACTTTTTTCTCAAATTTAGAAGAAGATCCAGGACACAACAAATTCTAGGATTACTGAACTATTAAAGGAAAATGACAGCCTCAAAGTAGAGTTGGATTCCTTAAGGGATGAATTACAGGTGGCTCGTCAGAACAATCCAGAGGGGATAGCCTTAGACATATTATCACTTAGAAAATCTGTTATGGACCAACATAGAGAGCTCATGTGCTATGAATTTGGTAATATCTATTTTGAGGCAGGCTATAAAGTTTTAAAAGTACCAGTCACTGGCCAGCCTGAAGAACTAGGCAACCTCTTAGTTAAGACAGAATTTGACCTTACTGCTCCACAAGAACCTGTAAGAAAGAGGAGATATCTACGTAATAGAGTAGTTGTTGGTTCACCAACAACTCAAATACAAGAACCTCTGTTGCACTCTGTTCTTAAAGATAAGGCAAGAAGGACAAATTTTTGAGCTAACAGATATTGGGGGTACACACAATTTTTCATACAGGCACTTAACGAATTGTCTTAGCAGTTTACATGGGATGAGTCATCTCCCTACTTCAGATTCAGTGACAGGTTTGAAAGTGTTTTTGCATGAGGACATGCAATGTCTTCAGTTGGGGGGCATGTTAGGACCCATAAATGTCCCCTTTTCACTATATCTTTTACCCTTTCAAACTTATCATTCCTATGCTAAATGCTTATTTTAATACTGCCAAGACCCTTTTTCCTAAGATATGAGTCATTAATATTTCTTTGATATTCTTATTCATTTAACACATTTGATTGGTAGTATTTCTCACATTTTACCCATAAATATGCATCTAATGATAAAAATGTGTAGAACAACCAAGACTTAAAGAAATATCGTTGCTCTTACACCAATTGTTACAACTGTGTGCTAGTCTTGCATGTTGTTACATGACTACAACAACTGCGCACCTTTCCTGGAAGCTGTCACACTTGCTGCAACAACCTCCCACTTATCCTAGAAGTTGTTACACCAACTGCAACATATGCGCACCAATCCTAAAAGTTGTTACACTCACTGCAACAGATGGCCATCGATCCTGAAAGTCGAATCCCAAAAAATGATCCTCTGCTGTTACATGTTTTGGCTCACGCTGATTCTTTGTCCAGATCTGATGAATATGAAAGATCTCTTCTATCTTATGAACAACTTGAGAATCTAGGATTATCAAGGTTGTTCTGAGTCCATTTTGAACTAAATGACTCTGTCTTTAAATAACAGATCTTTTGTAATCATTAACAATGGAGAGTAGCTGTGGAATTGTGAAGTAAAGTGAAGCAACTTGTAATTGAACAATTTTGGTGATTTTAATAAAGAAGGCGACTTGATTTTCTCCAACCTACTGTGATCTCTTTGAGTGGATTCAGTGAGAAGGAAAGGGCCCACCTTCCTCACAGACTCCCCTCTGTTTTGTTGTTTTAGATTAGCTACTTTAATTTATGTGAATAACCTGTTAGCATTCTTACATCATAATTGTTGTTACAGTTCAGTTCCTTTCTGTCAAATGCGCATCAGTTTATCTCATGAGAATCAGAAGTCAAGTGTTATATACTGCTGGAGAATTGTCTTTCTGTACTACATAAGACTTTGCTTTCAACAATAAGTAATTAGAAGTGTGAATTTACTCCCTGCAACTAAAGTAGATTTCCTTTATGCAATTAGCACATAATTCCTTTCTGCAAGGATAAAATAGAGAATCATAATAAGATAGATAATCCAGGATTATTTTACACTCATCAATCTAGATTTCAATTAAGCAAGCGTGATTTCAATTCTGCAATAGTAGATTAGAACTCTAGTTGTGTCAACAACTTGTGCTAGTGTTTAGTTTTCCAAAACTCTGTTTTCTTTCAATACTGCAACTTGATTAATGTTTTCTTTCATCAATCTAGCATAGATTGTGCACAATTATCTTGCAAATAACAAAACTTCCCTGGGTTTGACAATTTATATTGAACACCTTAATTATCTATTTATTTAGACAATTAAAGTGCCCAACAAATTGTACCTAGTACGTTGGAATTCGATGCACTGGGTGACACCATGCCACTTAGTCCAGTCGAAACCTCATACGTTTCTATCCAATTTGCCTCTCCCTCCTTAGATGACCAACATATCTTGGCACCTGACAGTTATTCGATGCCATCATGGTTAAATTCCTTGTCGTCTGCAAGCGACTACATTTCCCAAACTTTTCCTTCCGATGAATCTATTATGGAAATGATCAGCATCGATGACGTACCTTGGGATGATAGCCATCATCGATCCTCTTTTATTCCACCTCTCGAATAAATTCAAAAAGACATACACTTTGTATTCCCTCCTGATGTTGTCGATTTTCCACAATCTCCCATCCTCACACAAGATACTCTTTCTGAGGGGAATTTGGGAAACATTTCATAT
Source organism: Picea engelmannii (assembly GCA_009831015.1). Lineage (NCBI taxonomy): Eukaryota > Viridiplantae > Streptophyta > Pinopsida > Pinales > Pinaceae > Picea > Picea engelmannii. Next base: position 100,670 of record ML809972.1, on the reverse strand, counting down.
ACGATCATTATCAACATTTCGATCAAGGAAGGTGTCATTGAAAAAACCCTTGGTGCTAATTTTTCACCCGAGGAAGTGGTCTCTTATACTTCTTTATTTAAAGAATTTCATGATGTCTCTGCTTGGAGCTACTAAGAGATGCTAAGAGATGCCAGGGATCGATCCATCGATCATTGTGAATGAGATTAAAACCTACCCAAGTGTAAAACCTGTTCGAAAAAAACTCCGTCTGGTCCATCCTAAGAAGACCGCGGCCATTAAGGCAGAAGTTGAGAAATTATTGAAATCTAGCTTCATTTATCCTGTCCCCTTGATGGAATGGGTTTCAAACATTGTTCCGGTAACTAAGAAACAAGGGACCATTCACGTCTGTGTTTATTATAGGGATCTCAATAAGGATTGTCCCAAAGACAACTACCCTATGCCCTTCATCGACCATATTATTGATAATTGCACTGGTAGCGTAATTTTCTCTTTCATGGATGGTTTCTCAAGGTATAACCAGATTGACATTTTACCTTCTGATCAGCATAAGACAACCTTCATCTGCCCATGGGGAAATTTCTCCTATTAGAAACTACCATTTGGCATTAAAAATGATGGTTCTACATTCCAACGAGCCATGTCATATGCTTTCCATGATATCAAACATATTGTGGAACCTTACCTCGACGACTTACCTACCAATCATTTAGTCGATTGGACCATTTTGGTCATATACGAGCGATTTTTCTTCGATGTTGATTCTACCATATTTGTTTGAAGCCACATAAATGTATTTTTGTTGTCAAATCATTCTGACTCCTCGGCTTTATTGTCTCCATGGATGGGATTAAGGTGGATCCCTTAAAGATTAGAGCTATCCTAGCTTTACCTCCACCTAATATTCTGACACAACTCCAAAGTTTGCAGGGGAAAGCAAACTTTCTTTGCCATTTCATTTGTAACTACGTTGAGATTACCAAAGGATTTATGTGATTGTTGTAGAAAGACACCCCTTTCATTTGGGATGAAACTGCTCAACGATCTTTTGCTGCTCTTAAGCATGCGTAGACCCATGTACCTTTATTGCATCCTCCGAACTATATGCACGATTATATCCTTTAATTAGAAGCCTCTGCTTCCACCATTGCTATGGTGTTAGTTCAAGAGGACCCTATCGGTGAGGAACAAGTGATATATTATTTGAGAAAAACTCTATCTAGTCCCGAGCTCCGATATTCACATGTTGAAAAGTTGGCTATGGCAGCCGTCATCGTTGTCCATAGATTTAGTCACTACATTTTTCTACGCACCACCATAGTTATCGCAGAATCAAACCCCATGTATCATATTCTGACACGATAATTTCTTGGGGGAAAATATTCTAAATGGATCGCCATCCTTCAAGAGTTTGATCTTGAATTTGTTAAGTCCAAATCTAAAAAATCTTTGGTGTTTGCGGAGCTCATCTATGACTTTCCCCATGCTGATGATGATACTAAGCCCAGAGATTCTCTCCCTGATGAGACTATGTTCTTCATCAACACATCTGACCCTTGGTATGGAGATATCCTTCTTTATCTCTAGACCCAACGTTTTCAGCCTGATATCTCTCGTGAAGAGCATCGTCATATCCTCCATCATTCTTGTCTCTACCTTATCGTTGGTGAAACTTTGTATTGTTGTGGTATTGATACTATCCTACGATGATTTTTGACTCATGAAGAGGCTGAACGTGTTCTTAATGACTTTCACCTTGGAGCCTGTGGCGATCACATTTCTGGGATGGCTACAACCTAGAAAATTTTACGTGGTGGTTACTTTTGGCCATCAATCTTCAAGGATTGTATTGAGGCAGTCAAAAAATTCCCACCCATCAAATTTTTTCCCACAAAGGAATGCACCCACCCTGCTCCACTACATCCCATTATTGCCATCGCCCCCTTTGCCAAATGGGGCATTGATTTCATGCAATGTAATCTTACCTCAACCAGAGGGCACGGTTATATAATCATCGCCGTCGATTACATTACAAAATGGGCTGAGGCTATGCCTACCTTTTTGAATGATGGTCGTACTACAGATATTTTATTTTTTAACCACATCATCACTCTCTTTGGTGTTCCACAAGCCATTGTCACTGATCATGGTTCACATTTTCAGAGCCAGATGATGAGTGAGTTGCATGCCCAGTTGGGTTTTCACCATGAAAAATCATCCTCATATTATCCTCAAGCTAATGGAAAAGTTGAAGCTATCAACAAGGTCCATAAAACCATGATCCAATGGATGGTAGGGGAAAACAAGACATCTTTGCATTTACAACTTTTCTCCGCTCTCTGGGCTTATCGGACCTCAGTAAAAACTGCTACTGGATTCACTCCCTTCCAGCTATTATATGGCATAGAAGCTTTTTTTCCAATCGAGTTTGAAATTCCTTCATTGAAACTCAAAGTAGAACTCCTGTCCCACACTTCTACTAAAGAAGAATTTTTCTTACACTTGATGATCTGAAAATGATAAAGGCTTGTAATCTTCAAAATATTTGCAAAATTTTATTTAAGTGTGCTTATGCAAAAGGATCAATTTGCAAACACAAATTTCATAGAAAATTACACATTCAAGATGCAAATAATAACCAAGAAATACAGTGAGCAGTAAACACATAACACAACAAATGATAAAGGAGTTCACCCCTCTCTTGGGCTACATCTCCTGGTCCAGCTTCCAATGGATCTTTTATATTATTTACTAAAAGTGATAAAATATGTTCTTTACAATGCTCAAAATTCCAAATAGATGGCTCCAATGGCTTTAGAATGGCCAAAAACCCCTAGCTGGGCTTTTTCGGCACCTGATTTGGCCAAAAAATGAAGAAGATAGGCTTCCTGGAAGTTCCCCTTCAAACTTGTTGTCTCTGGATCGCCAAATTGCACCTTTATGTGTCCAACCTAGCCTCTGCACATTTTTTCGTGCACATAACCGCAACATGTGCACAACTGTAGAACGGTTAGGGAACCTAGCCCCCTAATCGCCAAGTCGTTGGGCGTATGGACCATGTGACCATGCATAAAAGGGATAAACTCCAACAAATGGTCAAGCGACAAGTGTCGATGCATGGTTTAACCATTGACAAAAATCTCCTGCACATTGTCGATGCATGGTCATATGTATTGATACCAAAACCATGGGCTGGGGCTAAGCCCCAGCCCGGCCTCGCGCCGAAACATATAACAAACCAAACTTAAATAATTTGCAAATCATATTATAGTAAGAATGATATGGTGGGTGCGCTGGTTGGCGGCCCTTCCCAAAGCTCTACCCTTGCTCGGAGGTCACAGGGTCGAGTCCTGTAGACTCCCACAAAGTTTTAACCATTATCCAAGGTGACACGTGGCATCCCTCGTTTGGGCCACGTGTCACCAATTTGTTTGCCACAAATGTGCCACGTGTCAGATGCTAATTCGTCCACATGTCTGCCAACTCAACACCTGCCACGTGTCGTATCGAGCACATAACCGCAACATGTGCACAACTGTAGAACGGTTAGGGAACCTAGCCCCCTAATCGCCAAGTCGTTGGGCGTATGGACCATGTGACCGCGCATAAAAGGGATAAACTCCAACAAATGGTCAAGCGACAAGTGTCGACGCATGGTTTAACCATTGACAAAAATCTCCTGCACATTGTCGATGCATGGTCATATGTATTGATACCAAAACCATGGGCTGGGGCTAAGCCCCAGACCGGCCTCGCGCCGAAACATATAACAAACCAAACTTAAATAATTTGCAAATCATATTATAGTAAGAATGATATGGTGGGTGCGCTGGTTGGCGGCCCTTCCCAAAGCTCTACCCTTGCTCGGAGGTCACAGGGTCGAGTCCTGTAGACTCCCACAAAGTTTTAACCATTACCCAAGGTGACACGTGGCATCCCTCGTTTGGGCCATGTGTCACCAATTTGTTTGCCACAAATGTGCCACGTGTCAGATGCTAATTCGTCCACATGTCTGCCAACTCAACACCTGCCACGTGTCGTACGGCCTTGCCAACTCAACACCTGCCACATTTTGTATGGCCCTGCCAACTCAACACCTACCACGTGTCGTATGACCCTGCCAACTCAACATCTGTACGGACTGTACTGTCAACAATGTTTTTGCCTGTTTGACAATTTGAACAGAACGCGATAACTCACTCATTCGATGTCTGTTTGAACCCGTTTGAGTTGTGTTGGGTTCGTGACGATGAGGCCTACGTACATGTTCAATTTGAAGCGATTCTGAGCACTTTGAATTTTGAGAAAAATTTGATCCCCTGGATCACACCTCCCCATTGGAAAGCTTTTGGACCTCCAAAAGTCTACTTTCAGTCTATCTGAAGATGAGGGTATAGTTCCCTCACATTCACAACCTAAATCCACTTGTAGTTGCTTGGATTTGTGCCTTTAAGACCAATTCGAAGATATTCCACATTTCCTCGTTTTGAAGTTCTCATTTTCCTGTCAAGGATTATGTCTTCCTGCAGTTATGTAAGATATTCTGGGGAGAAATCATCTATAGAAGGAATATGAACATGTTCTCCTTGATCATCAATCAAAGGAGGCTCATACAATTTCAAATTCTCAACATTGACAACTGCATACATTTGCATATAAGGAGGCAAATATAAATGGAAGGCATTGTTACCAATCTTCTCAAGAATCTTGAAAGGACCATATCTAATTGGTTTCAATTTTTTACCGTCTCCTTTAAGCCTCTCCTTACTAATGTAAAGCCAAACTTCATCTCCAACTTGGAAACTATGATCAACACGATGCTTGTCATTTCTTGTCTTGTACTTGGCTTGACTCTTTTCCAACTATTCTTGTACCATTTGATGTATCGACTGAATTTGTTCAATGAACTTTTTTGCCTTATCAATGTCATATTGACCATCAATAGCAATATCCTTCCCAAAGATAAAATATAAAGGAGATTTGGGCAAATAGCCAAAACATGCTTCAAATGGCGATGTTTGAGTTGAAGAGTGCTTAGCTCGGTTGTAAGCATGCTGAATGTAGTGTAAATGCTCATCCCAAAGTTTAGGATGCTTGCTACAATAACCACGAAGAAGATGCACCATTGTTCTATTGACCACTTCTGTTTGACCATCGGTTTGTGGATGAAAAGCTGTGATCTTTTTCAGTTTGGTGTCCATGAGTGCCCATAAACTTGACCAAAAGTTCTCAATAAATCGAGAGTCTCGATCAGAAATAATGGATTTAGGCAATCCAAAATGTACCCAAACATGATGAAAAAACATTTGTGCCATTTGCTCAGCTATAACCTGCTTCTTACAAGGCATCAAAACACACATTTTGCTAAATTGATCAACCACAACATAAAGATAATCATGATTTTTTTTAGACATAGGTATACCTCCTACAAAGTCCATGGAAATACTTTCCCAAGGATGAGAAGGAACCGGAAGTGGAGTATACAAATGAAACTTTCTATTGCTAGGTTTTCTTGTAGCACATAATGAACATCCTCTTACATATCTTGAAACACTTTCATTCATTTTAGACCAATAGCAGTACCTTTGCAAATTAGCCACCGTCTTGCCTACACCAAAGTGACCAGCAATAAGAGAAAAATGAGCTTCTCTTATTATGTTGACTCTTTCCCCTTGTGGAATACATAGCTTGCCAAGATGATACAAAAGATTATCATGCACATGGTAATCCAATTCCTCAACATGGTTAGAATGACACAAAGTTGCATATACTTCTTTAAAATCAGCATCTAAAGCATATTGCTCAACATAGCTCTC
>ML809972.1:45370-57394 GCA_009831015.1 Picea engelmannii | reverse complement strand
GAAAGGTCATCATCTTGGTTGATAGTGGCAACACCCACAATTTTATTCATCGCCGCATTGCCCAAGAAACCCATTGCTACATTCATGCTATCAATAATTTCCAAATCATGATTGCCAATGGTGGTTCTATGAAATGTGGCGGGTGCTGTGAAAACATGTGTCTCCAAATAGGTGACTACAACCTCAAATCCCATATGTTTGTTATTGACATGGGCGGTTGCGACATTGTGTTGGGTGCCGAATGGCTAAGAACCTTGGGTCCCATTCTCATGGATTTTCATAACTTAACCATGCAATTTAACCAAGGAGGCCACAAACATAAATTTCAAGGCATCACTGCGGGTTCTCCTGAAATCATCAGTTCTCATCGCATGGAAAAATTGCTCAAAAAAGGTCATTCGGGTTTCATAGCCCAACTCCATGCCATACAAGCCACCAAGATCCCACCCATGCCCCAAGACCTCAAAGCCCTCCTTTCTAAACATCAAATAGTCTTTTCCACTCCCCAAGGACTCCCTCCTTCCTGCGGTGTCCATGATCACTCCATTCCCCTTGTCCCAGGAAGCCTTCCCGCCAATATACGTCCATATCGCCACCCCTTTGCACAAAAGAATGAAATTGAAAAAATGGTCCAGGAACTCCTTACTGCCGGAGTCATCCATCCTAGTATGAGTCCTTACTCCTCTCCAGTCGTCATGGTACTGAAGAAAGAAGTTTCTTGGAGAATGTGTCCTGACTTCTGTACTCTCAACAAACTAACCATCAAAGACAAATTTCCCATTCCTGTCATTGATGACCTCCTGGATGAATTGAGTGGCACCCAATTCTTCACCAAACTGGACCTTCGCTCGGGCTATCACCAGATATGTATGAAAGAGTCCGACATTCCCAAGATGTCCTTTCGCCCTCATGAGGGCCACTACGAGTTTTTGGTCATGCCCTTTGGTTTTTGTAACGCCCCCTCCACCTTTCAGAGCCTCATGAACCATGTCTTCTGCCCTTTTCTCCGTCATTTTGTCTTAGTTTTCTTTGATGATATCCTCATATATAGAAAGACATGGACAGACCATGTTAATCATGTGGATCAAGTTCTCAGCCTACTCTCTCAGCATCAGCTTTTCCTGAAACAGTCTAAATGTGCTTTTGGTGAATCCAAAGTAGAATACTTGGGTCATCTGGTGGGCAAGGATGGCGTCAGGGTGGACCCGAAAAAGATTGAAGCTATGCAAGACTAGCCGCACCCAAAGACTCTCAAAATATTTCATGGGTTTTTGGGCCTCACAGGGTATTATCACAAGTTCGTTAATAACTATGGAAAGATTGCAACACCTCTCACGGCTCTCCTAAAAAAGAACTCTTTCACTTGGACCCCAGGAGCTTCTCAAGCTTTTCAAACATTGAAGACCGCCATGTGCACCACTCCGGTTCTGGCCCTTCTCAACTTCACAAAGACATTTGTGTTGGAATGCGACGCCTCAGGGAAAGGAATTGGCGTGGTCCTTATGCAAGAGGGTCGACCTTTGGCCTTCACTAGCAAACAATTGTCTGAAAATAATCCGGGCAAACCAATTTATGAAAAAGAAATGTTGGCGATTTTGCATGCCATTGAATTATGGTGTCCTTATCTCTTGGGGCAATGATTCCAAATTAAGACCGACCATAAAAGCCTCAAGTACTTTCTGGAACAATGCATTTCCTCCAAGGAACAACAAAAATGGGTCACTAAGCTCTTTGGATATGATTATGAGATCATTTACAAGAAGGGTAAAGACAATGTCGTGGTGGATGCATTGTCCCGGAAGTATGAAGAAGAAGGATCCATTTTTTCTCTTTCCTTCAATGTACCCGATTGGCTGCAAGTTGTGCACCAGGAATGGCTTCAAGACCCCAAAAGTTCACTACTAATCCAGAAACTACAGAACAAGGCTCAAGCTCCCCCAAGGTACTTCTGGCTCCAGGATGAGCTTCGATACAAAGGCTGCTTGTATTTAAGTAAACAATCCAAGCTCAAATCCACAGTACTTTCTGAGCTTCATGCTACACCCACAGCGGGGCACTCAGGGTTCACAAAAACATATGACCGAGTCAAATGTTCTTTTTTCTGGGAGGGTATGAAACAAGACATCTGTAAGTTTGTGGTTGAATGTGAGTTATGTCAACGCAACAAGGGCGAAACAGTCAAATCTCCTGGCACCCTCCAACCACTCCTGATTCCCCCTGCTATTTGGAAGGATATCTCTATGGACTTTATTACAGGCTTACCCAAATCGGGGAATAAATCAGTCATCATGGTGGTGGTGGATCGCCTTTCCAAGTATGCTCATTTTTGTGCTCTTCACCACTCATTTACTACATCCATGGTGGCTCAAATTTTCATGGATCAGGTCTTCAAGCTTCATGGAATGCCAAACTGTATTGTTTCTGATTGAGACCCAACTTTCACCATCAATTTTTGGCAAGAACTTTTTAAGATACAAGGTACCCAATTGCATCTCAGCTCAGCTTATCATCCCCAGACAGATGGTCAAATAGAAGTCGTCAACAAGTGTTTGGAAACATATTTGAGGTGCTTTGCCTCTGAAAAACAACACCAGTGGGCTCAATGGTTACCCCTAGTCGAATGATGGTACAACACTACATACCATACAACCACTCGCATGACTCCTTATGAAGCAGTGTATGGAAAGAAGCCACCATCAGTTCTCTCATACTTATCGGGTACCTCGAAGGTTCAGGAGGTTGACCAAACACTTACAGTCTGACAAGATATCCTTCGTACCCTTAAAGATAACTTGGTCATGGCCCAGAATAGAATGAAGCAGCAAGCAGATCAAGGTCGCTCGAAACGCCAATTTGCCGAAGGGGATCAGGTGTTTCTGAGACTACAACCATATAAGCAAACTTCCCTCAAGGCCGAGCAGTGTCAGAAGCTAGCACCCAAATTTTATGGCCCTTACACAGTTCTCAAGCGGGCGGGACAAGTCGCATATCAGTTAGCTCTGCCCAATCAGTCGAAGCTACATCCTGTTTTTCATGTTTCATGCTTGAAGAAGGTGATTGGAACCAGGTGCCAAATTCAAACCAACCTTCCAGAATTAGCTGAAGAAGGATCCATTTGGCTACAACCAGAAGTAGTTTTGAACCAGCGGGAGTGTCGCCTACGTCAGAGAACCATCAAGGAAGTGATAGTACAGTGGAAATATATGACTCCAGCAGATGCCACTTGGGAACCAGCTACCATTCTACAACAGTTTCCACATCTCAAGCCTTGAGGACAAGGCTGTTTTTAAGGGGGCGGACATGTTAAGGTCCTAACCCACACATAGGTAGATCAATGTATTCAGATGTAATAAAGGTCAATATTAATAAGACCTTTCAATAAAATAGAATAAGGCGAATGTAAGAAGACCTAATAGAAGCTTCGGCTTCTAGAAGGATCTTCCTCTAGATGATTCTCTTAATAGACACATTTAGTATAAATAAGGGTCGAGGGTATGAAAACCCTAGCTGGGAGATTATTGTAACAGAGCACTTCTTGACTGGAGGTTGCCCCCTCGAAGAGGCCTATGAACATTGCTTTTTGAATCGAAGTGCTTTTCTATTGCTATCTCGTATATCATTTATGTGTATTGTGAAGATTATGCTGGATATTTTACTGTTATTCTGCCATTTCTAGCATTTTATTTCTGTTTTGCATATTTTATATATCTGGTATCTTACACTCTGGTTATCGGGAGGATGACCCAGGTGATTGTTCACTTGGGGAGACACTTGAGTCTTTAGTTCCTACTACTCGGGAGGCCGATAACCCGATGCCTCTTACGACGTATTTAGGTAATAATATATTACCCTTGCCGCACACAACAGATTTAGTGAAACTTTCTAAACTTCATGATGGGGTAGTAGGAACAAGTTATACATGATCAAAGGGGCTTGGTTTTGAGACACCCCCAATAAAAACAAGAAGTGCCCGAAAGCGAGCTACTCTTTTGAGGACTGCACCTGTTGTTATTTCGTCTTCTACTACAAATTCCAGGGCACTTAGAGGCATGACAGCCCTTGCTCGTGCCAGAACATGATTTTATTATCCTTAAACATTCATGGGGTGTGAGGGAACCTTAAACAAGACTCGATGCGTAGAATTTGTAGAAAATTTAAGCCGGACGTGATGGTTTTACAATAAACACTCGTAGATGAGGAAAAGGCACGACACTTCATGTTGATATGTGTTCCTAGTTGGTGTATTTGCATGGTCAGTTCTCTTGAAAACTCAGGAGGGATCTGGTGGCGTGGGATCCAAACAAGTTCTTGTTGACACCCTCTTTGTGTATCAGGGGTATTATGCTTAATGGCGTCTCACTTGAAAACAAACAAGACATTTGTTTTTTAAATGTATATGGGCCCTGTGTTGAGAGGAAGTTATTTTGGGATCGTGTGGATCTGGGTGGTTTATTGGACTCTAAGAATCTGATTCTTGTAGGTGAATTAAACTTTACTTTAGGAGTTGATGAAGTCTGGGGTGCAGAAACAAAGTTGGACAAACTTGCTGAGTATTTCAATGATATGATGTTGGAACATCATTTGATTGATTTGGTACCGGTTGAGACTATTCTGACTTGGAGGAATGGTAGAAGTGGCATAGACAGAATATCAAAGTGCTTAGATAGAGTAATTGTTTTGAAAAATGTCCTCACTGATGTGGGTAGGTTTTGGTCATGGGTGGATCTTCCCTTTGTATCGGATCATGCACCAATGGTTGTCCAGTTTGAATTTCAACCATTCTCGATGGCATTTCCATTTAAATTAAATCCTTCTTGGCTGAATGAGGCGGACTTCACGCATATTGTTTGTGAGGTTTGGCGGGATCCAGGATTCTTAGAGGAAACAAATGTCCAATTCATATTTGTATGGAAGATGAAAGTTCTAAAATCTCGGATCAAATCTTAGGCGCGGATTATACGATTTGAATAACAAAAAATATTTTCATCTCTAGAAGAGGAGATCGGGGCTACTCTTTTAAATTTCTAAAGAACATGGCTTATCCCTATAAATGCTTATATATTGAAGACTTTGGAGTCAGAACGCAACCGTCTACTACTCATTGAGGAAGAACATTGGTGACAAAGAAGTCGTACAGTTTGGTTAAAGAGTGGTGACCGGAATACCAAGTACTTTCATAAAGTCGCTAATGTGAATAGGAATCATAAACATCTTTGGGAGATCTGGGATGAACTGGGGCAGGAACATAGAGGACAAGAAGCTCTTAAATCTAAGGCAAACAAATATTTCAAGAAATTATTTACTGAGGATCCCCATATCACTCCCGTGGATCAATTGCATCTTTTCCAATTGTTCCCTCATTACATATCTAAGGAGGAGTCAACTAAAATTGACAGTCTGGTAACAAAACATGAAATTTTGGATATCTTGAAACTCTTTGCAGTTGAAAAAAATCCTAGCCCGGACGAGTGGATAGTTGATTTTTATACGAAATTCTTTGATGTTGTGAGTGATGACCTGGTGGACTTATTTGAAGACACAAGGACTAGAGGGAGGATTAAAAGTTCCTTAAATTATACTTTCTTGGCCCTTATCCCAAAGGATAATAATCCTCAGACCTTTGGGGATTATAGACCTATATCACTTTGCAGTCTATGCTACAAGCTAATTTCTAAGGTTATTCCAAATAGGAAAAAGCCAATACTTTTGAGGGAACTTTCTTGTGAATAAATTGGATTATTAAAGGGAAGAAATATTATGGATGCCATTGGTATAGTGAAAGAATTTATTCATAGTATCAAGGCTAGTGTTGAAACATATATATTTTTCTAAACCTTAAACTAAAAATAAATTTCATTTTTTTGTTTAAATAAAAACAACACAAAAATGCACTTGTATAATCATCATCGAAATAAAGTCTTTTGTTCAATCCAAAGGTTTAAATGTCTTAGAAAATTATGGAGCCACCTTTTTAATTAATGAATCCATCTATATAAAGGTTTTCTTTTGAAATTTCGGGAGTTGGGGATTTGGGAAATGCGAGGGTTCGATATTGAGCATTCTCGAAGTCCTGATACCCGAACTCATGAAGGTTTTAAATGTTAAGCCGAGTTCATTAACGATTAATTAATATTAACAACGAGTAAATCTCGTCGCGACTTCACGATTTGGGATGCTCTCAAATATAAATGCTTTGAAGTCCCGATACCCAAAACCCTGATTTTTTTAAAAAAATAATCGCGATTAATCAAGGGTGTTAAGTATGATTATAGTTAATTAAAACCCGTCACGACTTCACGTTTCGTAAGTCTTAGTTTAAACTTATTTAAATATCCCCGAGACCCGAAACACCAAAACTTGATTAAGTGTTAGGTATGATTAATTAAGGTACTAAATAAGGATTATACTCTAATAAATCTATTGCTCAAAATTAACTTGGATACATTCAAATTTTGTGTTTTTCTCGAGATATCAACCATAAATGATATTAACATATGATTTAGGGAAATGATTTCAAATACGATCAGATTTTAATGCCCAAATATTTTTATTAAAGGAATTAAACGCGTTGTCAGTGAAGGTATATGCATGGTTTGTGCATTTAAGGCAAAAAGGATTTTTAGTTCTGAATCACTTTCTTGTTTTCTTGGAGATGGCTTAGAGAAATAATTGGTTTTCTGCATTCTCATTCTCTGTAACAGGTAGCAGAACTCTAAATTTGATATCATGGCTCCACGGAAAGCGCCTAAAGCAGCCGGTGAAAGTTCTAGCCAGAACACAGACTTTATTTCTGATACTTCACCCAGAAGTATAAATACAGTTAAAACCTGGATGCATGTGTTCAACACCATACAATACGAAGTGGTAAACTATCCTGATGATTCAAGCAACAATGAGAAGGATAACTTATCTACCAAATATAAGATTATCACTCAAGAAGAACTACATAAGATAACAACCAGGCCGAAGTTGTTACCTTACACTGACATGATTAAATGGGCGTTGGATCATGTAGATATCCTGACTCGAATGATATTCAACTCTCAGAAAGTAGTTGTTGGGTCATTTCAACCTGAACACATACATGTCATGTATAAATTGTCTGCAACATCAAACTTTGTTTATAACGCCAATTTTATAGAGAATTTTAGTAATAAGGAGTGTGATCAGTTTAGAAAAAGCCTTTCTGACTTGATTAAAGATTGGTGTTCACACCCTGAAAAATTCAGAGCCGAATCTCATGGTGTATATTCCATCTCATCACTTGAACCACAATTCATGTATATAGCCATGATGATGTGAAGAATTTATGGGAAAGAGAACACAACCCATTTCTACCTACAATGGGTTCCCATTATTCACTCGGTTGCGGAAGGATTTTCGTTTGACTGGGCAAAGATATTGTTAGATAATCTGGCTGGAAAAATCTCAAAATACCAAACGAATAAATCCAAAGGGAAACCAACTCCATTCTTTATGTCATCTTATTTTATGGATGCTATTTGCTTCATGATGCCTTTCCTGCTGATGAGCTAGAGTTGGACTCCAAATAGTGTAGAACCAATTCATGATTACCATTCGAAGCTCTGGGAAGACAAAACAAAAGATTTCTTTTATGAAATATTTAACTGGGTAGTGGTGCCAATGCATATTGTTATATTTGGTCACCCACCGCCAAGAATTTTAGACAAGGTTATGGCTAGCCTGGGTAAAGTGGCAGACTGGTACATAGAAGAACATTTCTCTTATATTAGAGTTTTCGGCTACTCAGTCCCTCCATATGCATTACCGCAATTTTTACCAGACAGACTAGTGTGTTGTGAAGTTGCACGACAAACTATACTCGGTGGGATTAGCAAAGAGCTAAAAGCCGTGCAGAAAAAGGTATGGCCATCTTTTCCTTTGTCTATTGGTTCATTTTCCTTATTAGATTTCAGTCACTCTAGGGTGGAGGCTACAACTTTAGAAGAGATAAATATGGTTAGCCTTGAGTTCAAGAAGCACAACCCACAATGGGTCGTGGGAAACCATATGGCCAAGTGCAATCTTAAAAAATATGAACATGAAGAGTCCCCTCATGACGAAATGTTTTGAGGGGTAAGATCTTACTAAGAAGTTCTGAGCCAAGTACGAGCTCTGCTACCCAGTGAAATGGCTAAGTTTTACAATTTCCAAAAACACTGGAGAAGCAGCCTACCCAAAGTGTGAAAATCCTAAAATCTCCAAATACACAACAAGCAGAGACCCAAAATCCAAAAGTCAAAATCTCTGCCAAACAAGAAACCCTGGAAAATCAGGAGAAAGTTGAGGTCTCGACTCAAAAGGGAAGTATCTAAGAGACGGAGAAACTAGAAAACCAAGGAAAAGATAAAAAAGAGACAATAATAAAGAACAAATAAGATAGATCATCATCTTCGCCTGAGCAATCAACTACTGAAGAAGCCTGGAAAATGTTGTTCACAAAAATCGACAACCCCATTGAGATTGTCACACCATTACAGTTCACCAAAGGAAACCCTAATACATAGGCAATGTTCATAAGCGATTTCACGCCTATCACTGTCGAAGAGATACCTCCCACCGAGTTCTTTTTCAGTAAGAAAAGGAAGGCTGTGGTGAAAAACAAAATGAACATGAGAGAGGGTGCAATGGTAAAAAAGCACAGAGTATTATTAGATGAGAAAAAATTAGAAGAAGAATATTTTTCTACAGAAAGTGTTAGGATCTTTGGGAGATTTTGCAACGACAAACCTATTTTTTGTTGATAATATGAAAGTAAGGCTAAGACAGATAAATCAGATGATAAGTTAGTTGCGAGATCAAATAAGGAATGTAGAGAATAATATAAAAAACGAGGTCAACAAAGGACTCAAACAAGCTAGAGCCAAAGATAGACAAGAGATTCAACAACTTAAATCTGATCTTGAAGAAGCACAAAAGACTACTCAAGCAAGCCAAGGGAAGGTCATCTAGCAAGAATAATTAGTAAGGCAGCTGCAAGAAAAATTAAGTTCTACTGAAAAGCAGGTTGTAAATATAGCAGTGTTTCAAGCCCAAGCACTGGAGGTGCATCAGAAGCTAGAAATAGTACAACAAGACCTGTTTTCTAAGGTAGGGATCATCCAAGATTATTTTCGAGAGATGATTCAATCATTAGATAATATCCTTTTCAGAGAAAAAGAGGCTAATGCAACCCGAACCACCTTTCAAAAGGCAGTCATATCTTCGGCTAGAGAAGAGGTACCAGTAACTCCCAGATTGTTTGTTGTAGAAAAAATCAGGGGTGATATCATACTAAAGGAATGGGAGGCTAATATAGCCGAGAGTAAGAAAATGGCCAAAGAAATAAAGGAAGAGTGTGAAGAGGCTTTTGATTTGCTCGATAAAAAATCACTAGGCATTGGAAAGGACAATTGTGTTGGAGTATTAGGGAAAATCGATGTCGTAAAGAATCAATTGGACATCAAAGAAAGATTAAATGAAGCTCAGATTGAAATTTCATAGTTGAAGCAGGTTGACGTCACTCAAATGGATAGATGGATGGTAAATCCAAATCTATAGTTGCAATCAACTAATTTTGAAGGTAAAAGGATTGAAGACAGGTTGTCGAAATTACAAAGAAATCTGTATCTTTTTGAGGCAAATGATGTGACAGAGCCTTCCAGAATTTTACTACAATTTCTAAGTAGGTGTGTCGAGTGTCTCAAGCCAGGTGAAGGAAGTATTTCAAAGAAATAATGAAGTAATACATGCATGCTCGTTCTTTCAATATGAGAAAGAGATAGAAAGGAAACAAGTGGAAGGGTTCAAGTTTCTATTTTGTAACCGTTAATACCTAGGAGTAAGGAAAATTCTAACCTTCTAGGGTTGGTAACCTTTTATATAAATATAATTTCAAAAGACTTAAATACAGATTTTTCTTGGACGATTGTAATAGAGAGATATGTCCTTTTCGAGAATTAAGACAAATGCAAACCAGAGACTCCATATTTTGTCAATCTTGAGTTATGTGTTCTTTTGTTCTTTCATATTCCAGCATCTTTATTTATATGTCTTTGATAAATGCTTAATCACAACTTAGTACAACATCTACTGTGGTTATATGGTTCATTTAGTTATCTGATTGTTTAAAAATTTTCCTCTGTGTTGTCTACTAGCAAATACAAGACCTGTGAATTAGTTAGATTACCACATTTTATGCTTCATTAAAAGATTTCACATCCATTTTTCTTCTTCTGTATCAGAGTGAGATTCTTCTGTGATTGATGTCTCACTTTGTTAACTTTATGTTTTTCTTTCATCACATTCATTATTTTCAAATTTGACTTAGAAACAAAAAACAACCTCTGAATTGTTATACTATTAATTCAATTTCAGGATTTTTTCTCATATAATTGAAGACAAGAAAAAACAAACATAAAAACAAAAGATCTTTTAATTTTCTTTTCTCCATGACTGTACCTGTTGCAAGACAACCTAATATAGAACTTGGTCTCACAGATTAGACTAGCATCGCTTTAACCTTGTTTAATACCATCTTAGAAAATGCTAACACTCGGGTTGAACTTGAACGTTCATGGGCAGTGATTGAACATGATATAAGCATCCAGGAACTTTGGGAAGCTAGGCAAAGACAACTCAGAAATCAACCATAGCTTCTTTCCCTAAATAATTGACTTTATTTTCACATTTTAAACTCTCTTTATTTTTCGGATGCCTTGACATTATACTTTGAATCCTTAAGTATAAACTCAGGAACAACATCTTTTTGGCGTCGTTGTTGGGGATTGAACTCGGGTCACCCGTGTGACAGGTGGGAATACTCACCACTATACTAGGGATCTCTTCTTCTTGCGGGGTGAGAAGAACATGTATACCGCGTGCCTTTATTGGGTAAATGGATTCATTATTGCAGTTCTGTGAAACACATTCTGAGGAAATCACAAAACAGGATTTTAGGATTTCATCCTTAACTTTGAAAACTCTCAAAACTAAATCATTCGGTGATCTCGAGTTAGGATTATAATAGTTTTCCTTTCCTAAAACTGACCTAAGATTTGTATAAGATAATCAAAACAACCTTAATCGTTCTACCAGGATTTGTTTGATTTTTTTCCCATCAAGGTGAAGTAATTCCAATATTTTAAGTTAGGGAGTCCCATTAGCTTAGAATGTGGATCTAGCTGAAAAGAGAAATAGTTACCAGAGCATATTGTAATTCATGTATAATAGCCTATCAGATATGTAGACATTGCTTCGCTGCCTGCGAGCTTGTTCAGTACCCCGATGAAGTTATCAGATTTCCCACATTGAATTTCCTTTCACCACTTCAATTAGTAATTTAGCATTTACATTTTGAGATGAGGGCAATCATTTAATGAATTTCCTTTCATCATCTCTCTTGGACTAGATGGGGGAAATCATTTTATGAATTTCCTTTCAGCATCTGTCTTGTTTCAAAACATGAAGTGGGGGAAATCAATCGGTATGCAGTATACCCAGTAAAATATTTGTTTAAAATTTAACAACAGAGGTCTGTCAACTCACTTTAATTGCTCTAGACTAATCCTCTTCTGACCGTCAAACATCTTTTCCTTCAGGGAAGTTCTCAAGGGGAGTTCTTATTATATTTTTCAGGGACTTCCTTGAGCGAAACTAATTAGTTTAATCCCGTTAGAATGACTAAGAGAATTAGGATTAACCTAGACATACTTCTGGTTCAGTTAAATTTAGAGGAATTATAAAACCTTTACCTATTCTCGTTTTGAAGAGTAGTTTATGAGTTTCCAAAGTTAAGGTAAAATATTTCTCCTCTATGAAACTCATGAGATGATATCAAGAATCTCGTGAAGAAATGCTTTGGTCATGAACAGGGGAAAAGAAATAGGTTTCAAATGTTTTGTTGTAGGTACAATCATTTTTAAACGAGCTTCTTACTCAACTTTTGAAATTTTTTCCTTAAACTCTTTTTATTGCTTACTTTTCATATATATATATATATATATATATATATATATATATATA
>ML809972.1:25083-44971 GCA_009831015.1 Picea engelmannii | reverse complement strand
TAGTTGACCTTTATGTATTTACAGTAAAAATAAAAACTTACCGAAAGAAGGGTAACTATCAACAAAACATGAAAAAAAACCGATATGTACAATGAGAGTTCAGAAATGTATTACTGCATGAAGTGTTTGAGGTATTGCCCATTGATAGGGGTGTTAAGAATATTTCCATCAAGATTTTCTAACAAAAATGCATTCTTTCCCCCAGGAGCTGTAATTTTGTATGGTACGCACCATATTTGATCAAACTTACCATGTTTCCCGGCGTCCTCCTTTCTGGTTTCCCATTTTAGAATCAAATCACCAGGGAGAAATTCCTTGTCTTTAGCTTCTTGGTCAAATAAGGATTTCATATTATCTTTATATTTCTATAGTTTTTCATTTACTTCAGCCCTATTTTGTTGAATTTCAATCAATTGATCTATCCTCCTAGTAATGTCATTTGGCACTTCTTTTGAGTCTTGCCAGATCTTCATTACTGACAGAGCTAGATTTATGGGTAAAATGACGTTGGTAGCATATAACATCTAAAATGGAGACATTCCGATTGACCGTTTTGTGCCTATCCTGTTAGCCCATAAGACATATTTTAAATGTACATGCCATGCTTTCTTATTTCCAGTCAGTACTTTCTTAATTATAGTGATTAGTCCTTTGTTAGATGATTCAACTAATCCATTACCCCGTGGATAGTAGGTCGTGGAGTGACCTAACACAATGTTATACTTTTGGAAAAAAAATATCATGGCCATGGATTTGAAGGCCTGAGAATTATCAGTAACTATTTTTCGAGGACAACCAAATCTTAATAGAATATTCTCCTCCAAAAAATGGATCACTACTGTGCCTGTTGTGTTTCGCGTAGGAATAGATTGCACCTTTAGTAAAATATTCTGTAGTGGTCAAAATCCATTTATGTTGAGAAATCGACTGTGGATGGATTTACCCAATAAAATCAAGGCCCCATTGCTAAAACAGAGCTTCAGTTTTAACTGGTACTAAAGGTAATGCCAAAATTTTCTGCTTTCTTGTAAACAACTAACAAGGATTACAAGTTTTGACTTTAGTGTTTACATCCGTGAATAATTTTGGCCAGTAATACCTGGCTCTTAATATTTTATAATTCATTTCTCTCTAGGCGTGGTGTCCTCCACACACTCCTTCATGGAATTCGTTTATAACTTTTTCTGTTTCGGATTCTTCTAAACAACTCAGTAAAAATCCCAGGGGATCCTTCCAATACAATTGACCATCTATAATACAATAATTTACAGCGTGTAACTTCAATGTCCTAGCTTTAGATGGGGTTAGGTCACTGGGGCACTGAAGGGTGAGTAAATAAGAAACAATGTTCTGGTAACAAACTGAAGAATATATTTTTTCTAGAATTTCAGTTGTGGGCACATTGACATCGAGTTCGTCTATCTCTAAAAATCATTCGTTCTCTTGCAAATGATTTATTTTGAGTGCTTATTTGATTCGGCCATAATTTATCCAATCCATGACCTTTAATAAGTTTAGTTGGTTTAACTTCCAGGCTGAACTCCTGAATTTTGGCTAACCATCTGCCTCTCCTTCCATCGTTGTCGGGTTGAACCAGTATATCCTTAATAGAACTGGTAGGTACAGAAGCAATGATCTTTGAATGTAGTACATAGGTTCTAAAATCTTTGAGGGATTTCACCATTTCATAAGCTTGCTTGTCCAATATATCATATTTTAGCTCAGCATGTCAGAGACTTTTACTAAAGAACACAATTGGTTGCTCAAAACCCTCATCATTCTTCTTTAACAAAACGACTGCAATAGTATGTTCAGAAGCAAAAGTTTTTTTTTTTTAAATAATCAGGACTTGCCAGTACTGGTGCTTCACCTATGAAATTATTAATGAATTCAAATGACGGATTAGCCTCATTTGTCCACTTTACCTCACTGTCATTCTTAAGCATATCTGTAATCAATTTTACGATTTCAGGGAAATTCAAAATGAATCTTCTCAAAAAAATTATTTTCCCTAAAAATGGTTGAATTTCTTTCCTATTCCTAGGAATATTAATAGTATATATTGCTTCAATCCTTTTCAGGTCAATTTTAATTCCATACCTAGACACTATATGACCCAAGAGTTTACCTTCTTGCATTTCAAAATGAGATTTCTTGGGATTCAGAGACAAACTAAATTTGCGACATTTTTCGAAAGTTTGCTTGAGGTGTACTAGATGTTATGCATCAAATTTAGAAAAAATAGATAGATCATCAAGATAAATAACAACAAACTTATCTCTTTCGCCGACGAAGGAGATTTCCATAGCTTGTTGAAAAGTTTCTCCCGCATTCATTAAACTGAAAAACATTTTGTCATACATAAAGGTACCCCAAGGAGTAGTGAACACAATTTTCTCTTTATTGTCTTGATGGACAGCAATTTGATTGTAGCCTGAAAAGCCATCAATCATATACATTTTGTTATCTCCTACCACTTTCTATAAGACATGATCCATTTTAGGCAATGGATAATTGTCTTTGAGTGATGATCTGTTTAGATTCCTGAAGTCTACACACAGTCTGATTTCACCGTTTTTCTTTCTTAATAGAAGTAAATTAGCTACCCACTTAGAGTATCTGAGTGGGACAATGATATTGGCATCCAGAAGCTTCTTCACTTCTTTCTCTATCACAGGCAACAAAATAGGGTTAATCTGTCTGAATTTTTGCTGGAATGGTTTGACACCTAGTCTCAGAGGGATTTTGTGTTCCACTATAGTGGTGTCATAAGTTCTTAATTTGTCATAGGACCAAGAAAAAACATATTTATACTGTCTAAGCAGCTCAACATACTTACTTTTTATTTTAGGAGGAAGGTACTTAGATCATTTTACCAACCTAGGGTTTTCTTTGGTGCCTATATTGCAATCTTCAACCTCTTCTGGTTGAGGCTGTAACATGGACTTCAAAGGAATGTTGTCATGATTAAAAAACCTCTCTAAGGGGATCAGGCCTTTGGGGATCTGATTATTTTTCAAAATAATCATACAATGATTAGCAATATTATCTTGAAACTCTTGAAGATCTTCCCCTTCCTGCATGATCCAAGCGGGGCCATTTTGATTTTCTTGGTCGACATGTGTTTTGGCAAAGTCATCCACCATTTCAAAAAATTTCCTGATTTGTTCATCATCCTTGAAAACCTGCCAATGTTGCATATTATTTGGTATGGAAGGTCTATGTCTCATCTCTATATGGTATTTAAGTTTGAAAACCATTGGAGGCATAAAGGTTGAGGCCACTTTAGCCAATGAATCTACCCATTGATTTTCAGTTCTAGGGATATAATGAACATTAACTAATGATAAAAAATTCTTGATTAGATCCCAGGCACAGTTCCTATAGGATCTCAAACTTGGGTACTTAGACTGGTATTGACGATTAATTTGTTTTATGATTAGTTCAACATCACCATATACTTCTAAGTTCTTAATCTTTAATTTTCTAGCATCTTCTAATCCTAAGACTAGGGCCTCATACTCACAAACATTGTTAGTATAGTCTATGTCCCACTGTAATCTATAAGAAAAAGGAATGATGAACTCATCGTCGGGTGCCACAAACAACACTCTGGCTCCTGCTCCTTCACAAGATGAAGCACCGTCAAAATACATTTTCCAAACTCCAGAACTATATACATCTTTACTTATCTTTTCTTCTTTTTCTTTTTCTGTACAATTTTCTTCTATACATACATCTAAATCAGCATCAATAGATAAAATACAATTCCGTAAATCTTAATCAGAAATGTAAACAAGATAGTTATTTGGGTTTAGAGTACCACTTACCATAAACACAAACCTTGTTTCTTTGTACAAGCATGTGAACTGTCCTACGAAGATCGGGATTGTGGCATAAGTCCTATCGAGTTGGAGGGATCCTCCAAGTTTTGCACCCCAAGACATGGATAACAACATACCATACTTTGGAGGTATGTCAGCGACAACCGCATCCATCAGAATGCTTTTTACAGGGATCTGTGCAATATTAACTACTAAATATTTTATCATTCCTACAAACTTAACCTTTCTCAAATCGAAAGAATACAAGTCTCCATATGGTCGAGTGATTTCGAGACCAAGTCTATCCATAATGGATTTAGGCATTACATTGTGAGAGGCTCCAGAATCCAACATGCAATTATGGAGTAGGTGATCGTGCACAGTTAGGGTGATATAGAAAGGGGTGACAGTATCTCTGGCACCTTCAAAATGTGGACCAAAAATTATATTAGGTTTATCGTCTTCTAAATTTTTAACGTCAGCCTAACTTTCATTATCTAAAAATATAATTATTTTAGCAATTTGTTTTCTGTATACTGGGTTTTTTGCCAGTTCGACCAAAGGTATAGGGATTTTGATTTGATTAATTTCATTTTCTAGACTGAAATTTCCCGTTGTTTTATCAACTTCTGTGGTTTGGGCTTCTATTCCCTTCTTTTTAGTCTTATTTATTTGTGATGTTTTTGTTTCAGCCACAGGAACCTTCACTTTCCTTGTGTTAATAACTGGTGTTTCTACTGGCTTTGTCTTGGTAGACTGTGTGTTAGCAGTCTTGGTTTTAACAGTCTATTTTTCAACAGCTTTTGAAGATGCCTCATCTATTTCCCCTCTCAACAGAATTTTCTTCAATGGGGTGGTTGTGATATTCCTATTTCTAGGCCTTAGATTTTATTTCTGTTGGAGTTCATCCATTATATTATCAATGATTCCTTGATAAGATGAATCCTCTATAATATTTCTATTCTCGTCATTTTCAGACCTGTATTCCATATTTAAGGATTTTTCATAATCTTGTGTTGTCAAATAAGGTTCTTGAAAATCATCGCCATGATTATTTATATCTTCTTCTAACTCCTCAAAATTTTGCATGTCTTCTCCTCCTATAAAATTTTCATTTTTGAAGGAGGTTTGAATTTTTTGATCTTCATTCTTAATTTTTCTTTGTTGTATTTGAGGGTTAGGATTCCTTCTGAAATCCTTTCTAAGGAACTGATCATTATTTGATTGGTATAATTCCATTCTCGAGATTTTATTTGACAATTTTTTAATTATTCTCGCCATGTCATTGTTAAGAACCAAAGACTGAATACAAAAGAACCACAATAGATATAGAAGAACAATATGAAAAATCTCATGTATTACTATCAAACCCTTGAGGTAGGGCAACACCATACAATGGATCATATTATGGAAGGGATCCTCTCTTGTTCACTTGCCTCTTCGAGGGGGCATCTTCCTATTGAGATACAACTCACAATACAATAATTCTCTTCATATCTCATTACATTGCTTGAACCCCTTTATATAGTGCTACCATCACCTAAGAACATTCTAGAGGAGGAATCTTCTAGAAGTAGAACATTCTAAGAAGTCCTCTTACATTTATTATATCTAATTATCCATTTATTATATCTAACTACCATAGTGGGCCTTATTTAATAATATAGAGGTCCTAGTCCACCTTACATTGAATGACCTCCACTATTATCACTATGGGCCCTCTGGGCCCCCCCACTACCTCTCTAGCTACCTTACATTCCATCCCCCTTATGAAAGTGTTGTCCTCAACGCTTGATGTACAACCATATACCAGGGTCCCATGGATCATTGTGAACCATAATGTTGAAGAAGACTGGAGAACCAAGGTCCCATGTAGAAAGGAAAACCACCATGTTGAAGTAGTCCAACCACCATTGTAAGTATGGGTCCCATGCCCAAGTGCTCATGTGAACTCCCCGTGGACGATTTTGGAACCCAATAACCAACTCAAAATGATGCTCCAAAGACTGACACCTATCATGTGAATCCAAATAAGAATATCCATCCACATAGTGGAAAAGGGTCATAGCAGAATCTAGAATGAATAATACCACTGTAAGAATATGTAGGATGGACACTGGTAATAATCATTGGCTCTCGATTTGTTACATTGATGTTGTCTACAGAAGGTGGATTAGAGTCATCAAATAAAATATGAAAGTGGTTGTCATCCCAGAAATGACAACTATCCATATACTAATCATTACAATCGGCCTCAAAATCATACCAAGCATATATTTCTTGATTATATTCATCCCTAATGTCTGCCATAAGAAATATCTGCTGCATGTTATCCAATGAATCTTGAATACTACGAAAACTATCATTGAGGCCATTTGCAAGGTCATGCACTCTAGCATCCAATGTGTCATACAATTTGGATTTGAATGATTCAAGAATTCCCTTGAGGGTTTGAGAGGAAATAGCCATCTGAGCACCCTATGAACTCTTCGGTCTGACATCCATCATAAAAAAATCCAAAAAATAGAACAAACTTACTGCAGAAAATTGCAGCGTTTTCCGAAAAAACCCTGAAAAACTGTTGAATTTAAAATGTTCATAACTTCACTTCCCAGACTCCGTTTCGGTTGAATTGTTTTTGAAATTGGGTGAAATTGTGAGAGGAATTCAGATATATAATTTTTTGGGAAAAATTTGTCCTCCAAATTCTACATAAATAAAATAAAAAATCACGCCGCCGTCCGCGAAAAAAACCCTGGAAAATTGTAGATTTTAAAACTTCAATATCTTGACTTCCCGGACTCCGTTTCAGACGATTGTTTTTTCAACTTGGGTGTTTTTCTGAGAGTAACTCATATATACAAATGGTTTCTACAAATTTTTCACAAAATATACCAAATATTTCTGGAATGTCGCGGCCCTCTTTTTTCTTCTTCGAAAAAAATCTGCAAAAATAAAAAATATTTGCCCATAATGTCTGCCAAGGAAAGTGCTCTGATACCACTTGTTAAGAATCAAATAATGAATAAAAAAGAACCAAAATAGATATAGAAGAACAATATGAAAAATATCATGTATTACTATCAAACCCTTAAGGTAGGGCAACACCATACAATGAATCCTATTATGGAAGGGATCATCTCATGTTCATTTGCCTCTTCGAGGGGGCATCCTTCTATTGAGATTGTTAAGTACCTATACCAGATCTGCAAATATACTTCAGAAATAACCAAGAATAAACCATAAACCATTCACCATAACAATGAACACAAGAAATATCCAAAACCCTTGAGGTAGGGTAACACCATATATTAATCCTTATGGAAGGATAAAACTCCTCAAGCAATCCTTGCTTATACAATCACAATATTCTTCACTATGTTTCATTACAATGCTTACACTTCTTTATATATCTCTCCCTATATCTTAGGAACATTCTAGAGAGCCTTCTCACATTTATTACATCCAACTACCATAGTGATCCTTGATTAATATAGTGGACCTAGTCCACCTTACATTGAATGACCACATTCTCATATATTAAATGACTTCCACTAATAATACATAACCACATTCCAATTGGGTACCTCCCTAAGTACCCCATATTACCTCCCTAGGTATACTACATTCCATCCCCCTTCACATGTTTCGTCCTCGAAACATGAGAAGAAACCATACAATATGATCGACTAAGCAATGTAGCCAGCCGGTACCAAGTATGACCATCCATCCATCCCAATGGAAGTCAAAAATGATGTCCATCTACTTCCTCGCCACCTTATCTTTCTCTACATCATGTCAGGGTTTCCCTGGAATTTGTTTTGTAGCCTGAGCTCCTCCTGTAGTGCTAGTAGTCCTCCATACACCTCTTGATTGGTTTCCTTTCTAGTGCCCTGCTGGTGCATAAATGTGTTGATGAACACACCCTTGCCTTGATGACTGTTGTGTCTCTATATGATGTGGATGGCGATATACAACAACTGTAGGTATCTGCTCTTTTTTCTTCAAATCTGCAAAACTTTGTGCCTTTGAGTCAATGACCTCTTTAGGTTCTTGATTATGTCCTTCCTGTAGTTTTTCTTCATCTCCTTCTATAGATTCTGCCTCTGATTCAACTTCAGACTCAACAATAACTTCTTTGTTAGTTTCCATGGGCCCATCTTTTTGACTAAGAGACACATCCTGCAATGTGATTTTCTTTTTCTTGTACCACAACTTCAAAAACTTCTTTTGCACATTAATATTAATGGTACCCATTGATTCTATCCAAGGATATCCCAAAACAATATCCACTTCATCCATATCCATAGCATAAAAATATGAATGCAACACATATTTATCCATGGTAATCTTCAAATCTTTAAAAATTTGAACATTTTCACCTTCAACCTATGTGCTTTGAATATTCTTTACTGGAACTTGCAATCTATTAACCAACAAAACATTGATAAAATTATGCATGCAACTAGGGTTAATAGAAACAATAACATTTTCTTTATGAATACAACCATGAACCTGTAATATAGATTTGTCACATGAAAATAAACTCTTGGTTTTCTCTATATCCTTATTTTCTCCATGATACTACTTGTCTAATAATATTTTTTCAAATTCTCCATTGGAGAGTGTCATCATCTCCTTATAATCAAGCGATTTCCACCAAATGACAGCATCACCTTGCAATTTGAGATCTACCCAATGGGGCCAATTCTCTTCCCATGCTGACTTTCTTTCTTTAATGAATGCTTCAATACTAGGGCCATCACATTTCCCTATAAAATACATCTTGCTATGAAAACCCCCAAAAAATAGAACAATAAGTTACAGCAGAAAATCACAACTTTTTCCGGAAAAACCTTGAAAAACTGTTGAATTTAAAATGTTCATAACTTTACTTCCCGAACTCCGTTTCGTTTTTTTTTTTTTTTTTAAATGGGTATTTTTCCAANAAAAAAAAAAACTTGTTTTTTCCAAATTCAGCTCGTAAATATTTAGATATGAACCTGAAGTATGCCTCCCTCTTTTTATTCCCTAGAAAAAATTCTACAAAAAGAGAAAAAACAATCTTCCCTTCTTTGGCCAAGGAAAGTGCTCTGATACCAATTGTTAAGAACCAAAGACTGAATACAAAAGAACCACAATAGATATAGAAGAACAATATGAAAAATATCATGTATTACTATCAAACCCTTGAGGTAGGGCAACACCATACAATGGATCCTATTATGGAAGGGATCCTCTCATGTTCACTTGCCTCTTCGAGAGGGCATCTTCCTATTGAGCTACAACTCACAATACAATAATTCTCTTCATATCTAATTACATTGCTTGAACCCCTTTATATAGTACTACCCTCACCTAAGAACATTCTAGAGGAGGAATCTTCTAGAAGTAGAACCTTCTAATAAGTCCTCTTACATATATTATATCTAACTACCATAGTGGTTCTTATTTAATAATATAGTGGACCTAGTCCACCTTACATTGAATGACTTCCACTATTATTACTATGGGCCCTCTAGCCCCCCCCACTACCTCTCTAGCTACCTTACAGTCATCCATATTATCTTCTGAAGACCTCCCAGATCCAGAGGGTCCTGCTTGTTCTCTGTACCGTCTAGTTTCTTTATTTCCCGTTTCAAATTTTGTTTTTAATTTTCTCGATTCCATCATATTTGATTCGATTTCTACAGCGTCATCCTGCATTTCAGTGAGATCAACATATCTTCTTTCTCTCAATAGTAGAGAGAAATCTGGATCAATATCCCCAACAAAAGTTACTTTTGCTGCAGGTTGGGAAGGTTTAACCTCAGCTGGAATTTTAGTATATAATTTATTGAATCTTTGGGTAAACTCAAGAACTAATTCTGAATTTTTCTTTCTCAGAGCCGCAAACTCATTTAGATAATAGAGATGATCTTTCCTTTCTCCCTATTGTCTAATAAAATCATTTTCTAACTCATCATATGATCCTATGGACCCTGCTGGGAATCCTCGGAACCAGGTTCTCACCTGACCTTCGAAATTTTGAACGAGAATCCTCGAGTAAATTTCCTTGTGCTTGAGGCCAAGGATATCAACAAATTGGTCAAAGAAATTGATGTGTTCGATGGCAGTTAAATCTCCCTCTCTAGTAACCTTTGGCAATTTTTTCATATAATTTTCAAGCAGATCATGGAGAGGGACTGGGAGGACCAAAGGGGCATATCTAGCAGTTACTTTGGAAAAGATTATAGGAGTTGGGGGTGGTGCTTGACCGTTCCCTCCTCCCTTGACAACACCACCTCCTCCGGCCGCAACCATTGATAATTTAGAGGGTGAAACTTGGAGATTATAGAGAATACTTTTAAGGATATGTGGTGACCTTTCGGTTACGTCTGGATAAAGCAAAAACGTTTTAGATAACTGACCATCGGGAGACAAGAAATTTGAAAAATAGGGAACTGGAAAAAGAGGAATGGTTTCTTCGAACTAAAAGGATGTGTACACAGGAGAACCAGCGGGAGTCGAGTCACTATATACAATATATTCTTATGAATTCTGAGAGGTTTTAGACTGAATTTTTAAAACTGTTGAAATGCCAATCGATGTGGGAAGTGAGATATATATTTTACCTCTATTGGTAAAGGAGACAGTTGGAAAAGTTTCGATTTTAAAATCGTGTAACACCAACTCAGGTTCTAGGGTTTCATTTCTATTGATGGATGTTTCTCTGAAAAGGAGTTGGGTATTCGACTGTTCAAGTAAATCCTTAGTATTTGGCTGTGTGTATTTGGGTTGATAAATCTTACTCGATGATGAAGCACTCTGTGTAAGGTATCTTCTTGTTTTCAGAATTTTTTTAGGATTAGAGACAAGGGAGGTCTGCTTATCGTCTAGATTCTTTCTGGTATTCTTTCGATTAGAAGCCAGTTTATTAATTGTGGAGTCGCCAAGTGAAGGAAAAAAATAGCCTTATAAAGTGTTCAATATTTTTTCACTGTCAAAGAAAGAAACCTATAGATGTCGTTCTTCCCAGGGAACAAGAACTTTATTTCTTCAATCCCCGGCAACGATGCCAAAAAAGATGTTATTCCTGAGTTTATACTTAAGGCTTCAAATTATAATGTCAAGGCCTCCGAAAAATAAAGAGAGTTTAAAATGTGAAAAGAAAGTCAATTCTTTAGGGAAAGAAGCTATGGTTTATTTTTGAGTTGTCTTTCCCGAGCTTCCCAACGTTCCTGGATGCTTATATCTTGTTCAATCACTGCCCATGAACGTTCAAGTTCAACCCGAGTGTTATCAATTTCTAAGATGGTATTAAACAAGGTTAAAGTGATTCTAGTCTGATCTGTGAGGTCAGGTTCTATATTAGGCTATCTCGCAAATGGTACAGTCATGGAGAAAAGAAAATTAAAAGATCTATTGTTTTTATGTTTGCTTTTTCTTGTCTTCAATTATATGAGAAAAATTCTTGAAATTGAATTAATAGTATAACAATTCAAAGGTCGTTTTCTGTGTCTGAGTCAAATTTGAAAATAATGAATGTGATGAAAGAAAAACATAAAGCTATTAACAAAGTGAGGTATCAATCACAAAAGAATCTCACTCTGATACAGAAGAAGAAAAATGGACGTGAAATCTTTTAATGAAGCATAAAATGTGGTAATCTAACTAATTCACAGGTCTTGTATTTTATAATAGCCAACACAGAGGAAAATCTATAAACAATCAGATAACTAAATGAACCATATAACCACAGTAGATGTTGTACTAAGTTGTGATTAAGCATTCATCAAAGAGATATAAATAAATATGTTGGAATATGAAAGAATAGAAGAACACATAACTCAAGATTGACGAAATATGGAGTCTCTGGTCTGCATTTGTCTTAATTCTCGAAAAAGAGAGATCTATTTATTACAATTGGCCAGGAAAAATCCTTCTTTAATTCTTTTGAAATTATATTTATACAAAAGGTTACCAACCCTAGACGGTTGGAATTTTCCTTATTCCTAGGTATTAACGGTTACAAAATAGAAACTTGAACCATTCCACCTGTTTCCTTTCTATCTCTTTCTCATATTGGAAGAACGAGCATGCATGTATTAATTGATTATTTCTTTTAAATACTTCCTTCACCTGGATCGAGACACTTGACACACCTTCTTAGAAATTGTACTAAAATTCTGGAAGTCTGTGTCACATCCTTTTCCTAAAAACGATATAGCTTTCTCTGTAATTTTGGCAACTTGTCTTCAATCCTTTTACCTTCAAAATTAGTTGATTGCAACTGTAGATTTGGATTTACCATCCATCTATCCATTTGAGCGACGTCAACCTGATTCAACTGTGAAATTTCAATCTCAGCTTCATTTATGCTTTCTTTGATGTCCAATTGATGCTTTATGACATTGATTTTCCCTAATACTTCAGCACAATTGTCCTTTCCAATGCCTAGTGATTTTTTATCTAGCAAATCAAAAGCCTCTTCACACTCTTCCTTTATTTCTTTGGCCATTTTCTTACTCTTGGATATATTAGCCTCCCATGCCTTTAGTATGATATCACCCCTGATTTGTTCTGCGACAGTCAATCTCAGAGTTACTGGTACCTCTTCTCTAGCCGAAGATATGACTACCTTTTGAAAGGTGGTTTGGGCTGCATTAGCCTTGTTTTCTCTGAAAAGGATATTATCTAATGATTGACTCATATCTCAAAAATAATATTGTATGATACCTACCTTAGAAAAAAGGTCTTTATGTACTATTTCCAGCTTCTGATGCACCTCCAGTGCCTAGGCTTGGAACACTGCTATATTTACAACCTGGCTTTCAGTAGAACTCAATTTTGCTTGCAGCTGCCTTACTAATTCTTCTTGTTGGATGACCTACCCTTGGCTTGCTTGAGAAGTATTTTGTACTTCTTCAAGATCAGATTTAAGTTGTTGAATCTCTTGTATATATTTGGCTCTAGCCTGTTCAAGTCCTTTGCTGACCTAATTTTTGATATTATTCTCTACATTCCTTATTTGATCTCGCAACTAACTTATCATATGATTTTTCTATCTCAGCCTTACTTTCATATTATCTACAGAAAATAGGTTTGTCCTTGCAAAACATCCCAAAGAGCCTGCCACTTCTATAGCAAAATCTTCTTCTTCTAAATTTTTCCCATCTAATAATACTTTGTGCTTTTTTACCATTGAACCCTCTCTCATGTGCATTTCTTTTTTCACCACGACCTTCATTTTCTTACTAAAAAAGAACTCGGTGGGAGGTATCTCTCCGATAGTGATAGGCGTGAAATCGCTTATGAACATTGCCTTTGTATTAGGGTTTACTCTGGTGAACTGTAATGGTGTGAAAATCTCAATGGGGTTGTCGATTTTTGTGGACAACTTTTTCCCGGCTTCTTCAGTAGTTGATTTCTCAGGAGAAGACGACGGTCTATATTATTTGTTCTTTATTATTGTCTCTTTTTTATCTTTTCCTTGGTTGTCTAGTATCTCTGTCTCTAGGATACTTCCCTTCTGAGTCGAGACCTCAACTTTCTCCTGATTTTCCAGGGTCTCTTGTTTGGCAGAGCTTCCGGCTTATGGATTTTGGGTCTCTGCTTGTTGTGTATCTAGAGATTTTAGTCTTTGCCCTTGTAATACTTTGGGTAGGTCACTTCTCCAGTGTTTTTGGAAATTGTAAAAATCAACCATTTCACCAAGTAGCAGAGCTCGCACTCGGCTCAGAACTTCTTGGTAAGATCTTACCCCTCAGAACATTTCATCATGAGGGGACTCTTCATGTTCATATTTTTTAAGATTGCACCCGACCATATGGTTTCCCATGACCCTCTGTGGTTCATGCTTCTTGAACTCAATGTTAACCAGATTTATCTCCTCTAAAGTTGTAGCCTCCACCTTGGAGTGACTGAAATATAATAAGGAAAATGAACCAATAGACAAAGGAAAATATGGCCATACCTTTTTCTACACATCTTTTATCTCTTTGCTAATATCGTTGAGTTTGTCATGCAAATTCATGCCACACCAATCTGTCTGGTAAAAATTGAGGTAATGCATATGGAGGGACTGAGCAGCTGACAAATCTTATATAAGAGAGATGTTTCTCTATGTACAAGTCTGCCACTTTACCTAGGCTAGCCATAACCTTGTTTGAAATTCTTGTCGGTGGGTGACCAAATATAAAAATATGCATCAGCACCACTACCCAATTAAAGATTTAATAAAAGAAATCTTTTGCTTTGTCTTCCCAGAGCTTCGAATGGTAATCATGAATTGGTTCTGCACTGTCTGGAGTCCAACTCCAGCTCATCAGTGGGAAAGGCATCATGAAGAAGATACCATCCATAACATAATATGACATAAAGAATGGAGTTGGTTTCCCTTTAGCTTTCTTCATTTGGTATTCTGAGATTTCACCAGCCATATTATCTGACAATATCTTTTCCTAGTCAAAAGAAAATCCTTCCGCAACCGAGGGAATAATGGGAACCCATGGTAGGTCGAAATGGGTTGTGTTCTCTTTCACATAAATTATGCTCATGGCTATATACATGAATTGTGGTTCAAGCGATGAGATGGAATATACGCCGTGAGATTCGGATTTGAATTTTTTAAGGCATGAACACCAATCTTTGATCAGGTCAGAAAGACTTTTTCCAAACTGATCACACTCCTTATTACTAAAATTCTCTAGAAAACTGGCATTATAAATGAAGTTTGATGTTGCAGACAATTTATACATGACCTGTATGTGTTCGGGTCGAAACGACCCAACAACTGCTTTCCGAGATTTGAATATCGTTCAAGTCAGGATATCTACATGATCCAACGCCCATTTAATCATATCTGTGTAAGGTAACATCTTCATCCTGGTTTCTATCTTATGCAGTTCTTCTTGAGCGATAATCTTATATTTGGTAGATAAGTTATCCTTTTCATTGTCGCTTGAGTCATCAGGACAATTTACCTCTTCGTATTGTATGGTGTTGAACTCATGCGTCCAAGTTTTAATTGTATTTATACTTCTAGGTGAAGTGTCACAAATAACGTCTATGTTCTGGCCAGAAATTTCACAAGTTGCTTTAGGCGCTTTCCGTGGAGACATGATATCAAATTCAGAGTTCTGTTACTTGTTACAGAGAATGAGAATGCAAAAAACCAGTTATTTCGTTAAGCTAGCTCTAAGAAAGCAAGAAAGTGATTTAGAACTAAAAATCCTTTTTTCCTTAAACACACAAACCATGCGTATACCTTCACTGACAACGCGTTTAATTCCTTTAATAAAAGATTTGGGCATTAAAATCTGATCGTATTTGGAATCATTTCCCTAAATAAGATATTAATGTCTTTTATGGTCGATATCTCGGGAAAAGAGAAAAATTTGAATTTATCCGAGTTAATTTTGAGCAATAGATTAATTAGAGTATAATCCTTATTTAGTACCTTAATTAATCATACCTAACACTTAATCAAGTTTCGGTGTTTTGGGTCTCAGGGATCTTTAAATAATCTTAAACTAAGACTTACGAAATGTGAAGTCGCAATGGGTTTTAATTAACTATAATCATACTTAACACCCTTGATTAATCGTGATTAGTTTTTAAAAAAAATTAGGGCTTCGGGTATCGGGGCTTTAAAGCCTTTATATGTGAGAGCATCCCAAATCACGAAGTCATGATGAGATTTACTCCTGGTTAATATTACTTAATCGTTAATGAACTTGGATTAACATTTAAAACCTTCATGAGTTCAGGTATCAGGACTTCGAGGATGCTCAATATTGAACCTTCACATTTCGCGAAACTCCGACTCACAAAATTTAAAAATAAAACCTTTATATAGATTGATTCATTAATTAAAAAGGTGGCTCCATAATTTTCTAAGACATTTAAACCTTTGGATTGATTGGAAGACTTTATTTCGACGATGATTATACAAGTGCATTTTTGTGCTCTTTTTATTTAAACAAAAAAACGAAATTTATTTTTAGTTTAAGGTTTAGAAAAATATATATGTTTCAATAGCTAGAAAACAAATATCCTTGATACTTAAGCTGGATCTTAGGAAAGGATATGACTGTGTCAATTGGGATTTCCTTTGCATGATTCTGGTACAAACGAGTTTTAGTGTTCATTCTATAAATAGGATAATGAGTTGTGTGGTTAGCTCCTCATTCTCAGTTTTGATCAATGGGGAGGCCTCTTAGGAATTCAAAAGTGAATGGGGGTTTGGCCAAGGATGCTTGCTTTCACCATTGCTCTTTATTCTAGTC
Organism: Picea engelmannii; assembly: GCA_009831015.1. Classification (NCBI taxonomy): domain Eukaryota; kingdom Viridiplantae; phylum Streptophyta; class Pinopsida; order Pinales; family Pinaceae; genus Picea; species Picea engelmannii. The sequence continues at coordinate 28,878 of ML809972.1, read as the reverse complement.
ATGGAAAGCATCAGTCTTCTTTTAAAAAAGGGACAAGCAGATGGAAATTTGACTGGTGTTAAGGTTTCCAGGATTGTCAAAATTCTTCATCTTATATTTGTTGATGATGTTCTTATCATGTCTAAGGCTTCTTTGGATGAATGGAAGGTGATAAAATATTTGTTGGATTGGTTCTGTTGTGCTTCGGGTTTAAAAATTAGTCCACATAAATCGACTTTTCATTTCTCTGGGATACATGTTGTATTTTTGGAGCAATTTAACACCTTGTTCTCTTATAACTTTGTGGAGAGGTCTGTGGGGTTTTGTTACTTTGGGTACTTTCTAAAAGCAGATAAGAGTACCTTTGAATATTGGAGATGGATTATTGTAAAATTTTAGAAAAGTATCAAATAGTGGTGCAACCGGTGGTTGACACTTGGGGGAATATTTATACTCGCTAAATCAGTTCTTGAAATTCAATCTATTTATTGGATGGCCCTAGCGGCGATGCCAACTTCTGTCCTCTCAAGGATATGTATGCTTATCTTTGAGTTTCTCTGGTCGGGGGGTGGAAAGACACATGGTATACATATTTTTAGCTGGGAGAAGATTGCTAAGATGAAACATCTGGGTGGTTGGGGTCTCCATAATCTTTTCCTTTTCAACTGTGCTCTGGCAGCTAATTCATTATAGCATGTTTTGTTCAAGAAAAGTATTTGGCATCAAGTGGTTAAGGGAAAATATTTCCCCTATTTCTCTGTGTCAACCTGGCTTCGGTCGGCTTCACCATGTCAACTTGTTGCTTCACAAATTTGGAAAAATTTGTTGAAGACTTTACCAATCGTCACCCGATGGATTAGTTGGAATCCTGGGAATGGCTCCTCGATATTGATTGGTTTGGATAAGATCTTGGGGATAGGTTGCACTTCTTTATTATCCCCAGATCTTCATGAGGTTCTAAAGGTGATTTTTTTTTTTTTTCAAGCTACGGCTCAGGCATCTTTGGTTTTTGTCACCAATCAATGGAAAACAAGTGAAGACTTAGAGCTCACTGCAAATCTGGTAGCTGAATGGTTTTCTTTCTATAAGGCTCTCATTATATAGGGGATTCAACTTCATACTAAAGAGGATTCTCTGATTTGGATAGGTGGTGATCTTTCGGGATTTATCATTGTCAAAAACATATACAATGCTTTGGCAAAGGATTATTGGCCGACTCCTATTACAAATTGGCAAAGACAACTATGGATGTGGGATCTTGCACATAAGTAAAAACCTTTTTTATGGCTGGCGCTGGAGAATAAGGTTCTTACCTGGGAAAATCTTAGAAAGAGGGGATGGGAAGTTTTGAGTATTTGTTCCTTATGTTTTAGTGATGAGGAGACTATTACACATTTTTTTATAGCCTGTACCTTCTCTCAAACAGTTTGGTCTACTCTGTCTACTATTTACAACATTAATACCATTTGGGGAGGCAAGTCCTTAACATGGTGTTTTGAAACTTGGATATCGGTGGAGAAAGCTCAGAGGACTCTTCATGCATTGACTTGCTGGTTTTTGTGGTTGGCTAGGAACAAGTGCTTATTTGGATCTTGATCTCCCACTATTCTAGGCATTGTGTACCATATATGAGGCTTTTTGGATGCTACTAGGGCCCAAACTCCTCTTTCACATTATCCAAAAAGGAAAAAAAAACCTCCTAATCTTACCATGCAAAATATATGTTTGTTTGATGGAGCTTCACAAAACAATGGTACACTTTGTGGAGTTGGAGGAATCATTAGGATAGGGGGGAATACATTCTATAGGTGGACATTAAATTGTGGGATGGGTACAAATACTAGGGAAAGACTTCTCAGTGTTTGGGCAAGCTTATCTTTATCACACAGACTTAGTATTGATCAACTTTAGGTATTAGGGGATTCAAAGATAATGGTGGATTGGTTAAATCATAAATGTAATCTTAATCTTTCATCACTCTTGGGATGGATGGAGAAGGTAAGGATCCTTCTTACACTCTACAAAGATATCAGATTCGATCATATATATAGGGAAGAGAATGTGGATGCAGATACTCTCTCAAAAAAGGCCCTCTAGGTTCTAGAAGGGAGGATCCACTTCAATAAATGGCAGGACGACCAGGAGGGCCCCCCTCTTACTTTGCAGCTTTATTTATAATTTCGCTAGTCCATGGGGACATATTTGGTTTTTTGGCTTATGTTGATTATCTATGGAACTTTTTGTTATCTCGACATTAGTTCTTTTTTGGGTTGTCCAAAGAAATACATTTTTTGGACTATTTTCAAAGGGATAGAGGAAGAATAGTAGAATATTTGTGTACTCTTTTGAACTTTGTAGTGAAACATAGTAGGGCTCTTGAATATGGATGCTATCCATAGTTGAAAGCCACTTTTGGGAAATGTATATTGAACTTATGTACTCTCTTATGAGAACAACATATATTATAAATATGTTTGAGAAATTTTCTACTGGAAAAAATGAATGAATGGCTTCTTTTTCAACTATTAACATTTTAGCTTTTATAAAGACATACGTTAATGTGTTTACTTTTTTACACTTAATCATATTAAAAAATTACTATACTGACTAGGTGATTGTCATGTACGTTTAAGTAATTAAAAAAGATTCCATTTAATTGTGATTAACTTAGTAGTGGACTATATCTAGTGTGAAGCATGCCATGGTCACCCTTTCAATTAACTCAGGTCATGCCATGCCTAAGTAATTAACAACGATTCCATTTAATTGTGATTAACTTAGTAGTGTAGTATATCTACTGTGAAGCGTTCCATGGTCGCCCATTGAATTAACTCGGGTCATGCTATCTTTTTGAGGCATTAGAGATGATAGAGAGATTGCATCGCAAAGTTCGTTTCAAGGTTTGGTTCCTCAAGTCATGGGATTTCAAGATGAGGATGAAGTGTGATCATATTTTTGTCAATGTTTATCATAACAACATGCAATGTGCATTTCCAAGTTTTCTCTTTGTTATAGAGAAATGAAATATATATTGTGTATCTCCAATCTTATTAACTTTGTTTACCTGCCTTCATTCAATATTTTTCTACTGGAATGTTGAGTGTGTGTGTTGCACAATCATGTTGTAGATCTCAGTTAGTTTAGTTTAACACAAGGAGACAAAATTCTATTATCAATGCATTGCTTCCATCTTCAATGAATTTCTATATATGTCTATGAAAACTCACATGTATCTTGAGTATCGATCCAACTTTGGGCAAGAGAAAAAAGAAAACTCACATGTCTCTTGAGTATCGATCTAGCTCTAAGCAAGAGAAAAAAAAAACTCTAGAATTGTGCATGCTTATGGAGGTTGTGATTCATACAACACCATTTCAAATGTTTGTAGTATGTTGGGTNCTTTTTTCAAGTGATCATCAATATTATACGACATATGGACAACATAAATAATGAGCATCAGTCACACATAAGATATACACAGAGATAGATTTTCATGAGGAAACCCATAAAGGGAGAAAACCTCTTCTTCTTCGAAATGATAGACAATCTTTTAAGTTTTGTACATCACCTATAATTGAGCACCAACTCAATGTGAGGCTACTACCTCTGTTTTACAAGCTCCAACTTGTTTGAGAGCACCAACTCTCTGGTTTCTCTAGCACCCACTAGAAGGAAGTGTTGGACACACCTACCACACTTAGAGGGGGGGTGAATGAGTGTGGGGTTCTTTTTCCCAAAACTTCCCTCTTGCACAAAAACTCATCAATTAGCATTCAACATTTATTCATTACCCATTGTTTTCATTTATAACCATTT
>ML809971.1:199379-210406 GCA_009831015.1 Picea engelmannii | reverse complement strand
TGGTGCATTACATATGCCAAAGGGCATGACCAAGAACTAATAGTTACCCTCATTAGTGCTAAATGAAGTCTGGGGAATGTCTTCCTCTTTCATACATATCCATTGGTATATATAATGGATATCATGTCTAGTAAAGTAGTGAGCACCCCTCGATTCATCCAAGATGATACCAATGAAAACAACGAGAAATTTATATTTGATGGTGTGTTTGTTGAGCGAATGAAAATTGGGATACATGTGCCAAGTTCTTTATTTATTGACTACAATGAAGATAGGAGAAGAAAATTGATTGGAAATAGGAGAAATAACACCCTCTTTGAGATATTATTGAACAATTTTATCAATTTCATTATTTAAGAAAAATAGTTGATGATAAGGGAGAAAATCGTAGGGAGAATACTTGACACTAGAGAAATGAAATGATCATGAATACCACGGGAAGGGGTAAGTCCATGGAAAGTGAAAAAAATAGCTTGGTTTTGGGATAGTATAGATTGCAGGTCATGATGCATAGATGGTATTTCAATGGATTCAATTGAATACAGTTGGGAAATAATTCTATATTGACTTTTTTTGAGTATCTTTTTCAGTTGATTGGAATTTATGATCTTAGGGGAACTTGTTGTGAAGTCTTGGAACTTATTCTCCTATACCTCTTGTTGGAATTGCTTGGTTAAGTCCTTAAAATACATGGTTTTTGGGTGTGAGTGCGTAACCATTCAACACCGAGCACAATTTCACAACCTCCCATGTCTATATAAAATATATGAGATTTCAAATAGTACTGACCAATTTGTAGGTGCACATTTTCGCAATGCCCCCCACATTTCATGGAACCTCCATTGATGATCATGATTTGAAAATTATTGAATTCAATGATATTAAAAAAAATTCTTGGGAAATTAGGTGATGGATAAAATTATGGGTTCTTCAACTAACAACTAGGATGATCACTTTATGATGCTTACTATAGTCATTTAACGTGAGGGTTTGGTGAGGAGCAAAGCTAATGACAGACTTAATCAAAACCAATGGTTCAAATTATGGTGGATCAAAGGGAGAGTGATATAAGATACTTGGGGTATCTCTTCCACAGGGGAAACATCAACATCCTCTTCAAAAAAATCGTCATAAATCACCATAAAAATATTGTTTTCCTTACACTTCTAGCAGACTATAAAGTATTCCACTATGAAAGTTTGTTTGAACTTGATCAACTTACCTAAATGGTAGGTCTTAGTGTCAATGTATTCATAAATCTCAACAACAAGCTGTGTGCAAACAACATACCCTTGGCATGCATTTTTAAGCCATTTCCACCATTTCCATCATTTAAGATCCAAATAGACTACACGATAACAAGTTTTTCCAACTCATCAGTAATTCCATGCAAGGATGAATAATGTTCCAATTGAGTGAACCAATCTATGGGATCTAAGCCATGAAATTTATTCACATAAAATATGGAAAGCCAAGCGTCATGATAAAGGTAGTTGGAATGAAAGGCCATATTATGGGAGGAGTCCACACCTTCTAAGTCAAAAGGTTGGTTAGAGGAGGGAGCGCCCTAGTATTGGTCCAAAAATTTGTTGAGAGTGTATTGGTAGTCAAATTGACCATTGTTGGACTCAAATTTATCGTTAACTTGTTGGATTAGTGATATTTTAAACTTTGGAATTGATGGACGTAGTTTCATAAGTCGTTTTGTGGATTGTATCATTGTTATTTTTGTTTTGGGCTTCTAGGTTAATTATTTCTTGGTTGTGAGTGGTGTCCATTTGGGAAGGGTTTCATGGAGTGGTGCAGACCTATCAGCCCTCGGGACCAAGATCCGCTCACAGGATCGTTCTGTAACCCTTTCGAGTCGAATCGGCTCTTTCGAATCCTCTTGGAATCTGAAATTTATCAACCCACTTGTCCTTTCTCGCAGCTCTCAACCTCGCGAGTTCGCGAGTCGTGACTCCCGACGCTTCCTCCTCAAATCCGTGAGACTCGAGATTGTGAAATGGTTACGGCTTCTCTTTTCATCAACGCCTTCCTCGTGCGACCGTCGACTAGGCTAAGCGCTAGCACTTCTCGCCTTTCCCGCCTTTGCGAGTTCAAAGGTCCAACCTTGGCACCCCTTCTTTCCTGAACCCCTGAGAGGCAAGGTTGACTTTTCTCCTCTCATTCTTGCTACTTGAAACTTCACGAGTCGAAGGCTCGAACCTTCGTTCACTTTTCTTCTGAGTCCCCGAGATGCGAGAGGTCAACAGGGCATTGACTCCTCCAAATGTGTGATGTGTGTTCGGTTGTTTATTTCCCGGAACCACTGTGTGGTTCTTCCACGTGTCCCTCTTGTCCGGCTTTGGCACTTCACGACTTCGCCTTTCGCGACTTCGGGACTTGAATTACCCGACTCTTGGGGTTTCAACCTGTGAACCTCTGAGTTCGTGATATCCTTTGATCTCTGACACCTATCCTCCTCCGATGGATGACTTGGATTCTTTCACAGTTTCTCTACTCGCGACTTTCAGGACGACTTAGATTCTTTCGCGGTTTCTCTACTCGTGACTTTCGAGACATGAGTCTTGACCTCTTACCCTCCGATATGCCAAAATGCGAAATTTTTACACGTCATCAATGCGGGTCCCACACGGAACTTCCCGTCTTTTTCGGAGTTTCGGACTTCGCGGTTTCGCATATCCGGATGCTATGCTCTCGGACCTCCGACCCACGAAACCCCAAATTGGTCAACAGAAGGTCTGACCTCCGTGTCAGCGAGTATGCGACCTGTCCTCTCCAATATGGAGGGTCCTAATTCACTTCGCAGCTTCGCCACTCGCGAAGTTGAAAAACTTCTCTTTTGGACCTCCAGTGTTCGAGTCCCCGATACGGGTGATCTCGTGACACGTGTCCTCCTTCTAGCAAAAGTCTCAGATTCCTTTGCTATTTCGGGACTTTGCCTTTCGCGATTTCGCGATTCTCGCTACAAAGGTTTTGACCCTTCACCTCCCGAAACAATGAGATGCGAGATATGTGAGTGATCTGACGACCCTGTTGGCCCAGATCCTACGACTCTGTTCTCCCGAGATTTACGCTTAGAAAACACACACCATAACCTTCTTTCTCCTCTGCAAGATCTGACGGCTTCTGTGACTTCACGACTCCTCCATGAAGGATTCTGACCGTCAAATTCCTCCTTGACGATTTCGGCAAAATGAACACGGTATCGTCACGAAAACTTATCTACCAGCAAACCAAACTTGTTGCATCTCCTTCCAATGTTTAAAACACAAATTCCTTTGATATTTCTCCATGACTCGAGTCTTCTAGAAGACTCCTACACGCACTCCTTGCGACAATTCTTGAATACTTTCAAGTATTTGAAATTTCGGACTATGTGCACTCACTTTGCAGCAGTAGTCCTTCACTCCTTCCCTCAGGTTGCAAACCCTAAGAATATACTCGGCCTGCGCAAACCCTGCACGACTCTTGTGCTTGACTTGCACTTCTACGATAATGAGAATAGTGTTATCTTTTCTGAGCTTTCAGAGGTGAACTCTGACTATTGTCAATGCACACCTTGCGGATGATTTCACTGCACTCCTTGTAGGAATACCCTTGCTCAGACAGAGAAACAATTGAAACTCATTATTTACTCTCCCTCTCTTCAGATTTTATACATTAAATGTGAAATCATACATTCACACATCAGAGAAAATACATAACAGAGAGTAAACAATCATGAGCATAACATTCAATCATCATGCATGACACAGAAAGCAAATGGACACCATGAGTCTGAACTAAAAGTCTTTGTATTTATCCAGAAATTTTGTACATGGGTTCTTCTACACAACTCTTTGCTTCATCTCTCCTATGCTCTCTTCTCATAATGTTGCCAATAATGTTACAACTATACAATGAGGGTGTCTATATCTCATTTCCCTCTTCACTCCTAAAACTGTCTAATCTAGGAATTCAAGTCCACCTACTTACATTCACTAACATAAATTCCTTCACCTAATACAGACGAAAGTGGGACGCTCAAGGTTTGTTTACAAATCAGGAAGTACGCCTCTCCTTAACTATTACATTTAAGTTCGGCGCATCCAACTTCAAAACATTTCAAACAATTTATCCCATGCCAAAATGCATTGGCGTTTCCCCACGCTCGCTTGATGTTGGCGATGCTCCTGCATCATTCGCCCTTGATTGAAAATTTTCATGGGCTCCTATCCGTGAGCTCTCACACGGTCTGTCCTGCTTTTGAATCTCTTCTTCATTCTCCCATCTAGCATCTTCAACTGGATGTCCCTTCCACTTGACCAAGTATTCAAAGTATTCCTTTCGCGTAGTATTCTTGCTAACCCTTTTGTCTAGTATGCTTTCCATTTGTGGCTTTTCTGCAACTAGCATATGTTTTTTCCATTGAACCTCTGGTTGTTCATTACCTGCTTCTGTTTCGTCAGCTTTGTAAGGGTAGAAATCTGAGACATTGAATATCGGAGAAATTTCGATCCTATCGGGTAATTCAACCTCATAAGCATTTGCCCCAAATTTCTTCAAGACCTTACATGGTCCGATATTCGTCATCTTTAGTTTGTTATATGTCCCCTTCGGGAATCTTTCCTTTCTCAGATACGCCAGAATCAAATCACCAACCTCAAATTGAAGTTGTCTCATGTGTTGATATGCTCTGCGTTTATACTCTTGGCTTGAGTTTTTCAATCGCTCCTTCACCTGGTTGTGAAGTTCCTTCATCGCCTCTGTGAAATCCTCTGCACTAGCACTCCTAGTTGCATTCTATGCTGAATCTCTCAGTTCAGAAACTCCCCTTGGCTGTATCCCATAAACAATTTGGAATGGACTCTTCCCTGTCCTTCTATTGATTGAATCATTATAAGAAAATTCTTCCTATGACAGAATATTGTCCCACTGATTATGGTGTTATGTCACTAAGCTCCTTAGCAAGTCTCCCAAACTTCTGTTCACAAATTATTTATGTCCATCCGTCTGAGGATGATAAGCTGAACTAAACAACAAGTTCATTCCTAGATTTTTCCATAAGGTCCTCCTAAAGTGTCCCATGAACTTGGTGTCTCGATCTAAAACTATGCTCCTTGGTAAGCTATGAAGTCGAATGACTTCTTTGAAAAACATATTCGCAATGTGAGTTGTGTCACTAGTTTTCTGACATGGTATGAAGTGTTCCATCTTGGAAAATATATCCACTACCACAAAGATTGAGTCAAACCCTCTTTGTGTTCTTGGCAACCCCAATATGAAGTCCATGCTGACTGCATCCCATAGCCTCTCAGGTATGGGTAACGGTTGATAAAAACCTGCATTCTACCTCTTTCCTTTTAAATGCTAACAAATTTTGCATATGTCCACGAATCTTTTGACGTCTGCTCTCATTCCTAGATAATAATATGACTCATTCAACTTTGCAAACGTCTTGTCATGACCGAAATATCTGGTCAATCCTCCACTATGTTTCTCCTTCAACAAATTCTCCCTCATGGAGCATTTTGGAATACAGAACTGATTGCCCCTGAATAAAAATCCTTCTTGTATCATGTATTTTATCCATTGACCTCTATCCCTGAGAATTGGATTCTCAACTGCTTCATATGCCTCCTTAAAATCTGGATCATCTTTGTGCATGTCCCTGAGATCATCAAAACCTAGTGTTTTGACTCTGAACTCCTGCAATAGGAAACATTTCCTGCTCAAAGCATCAACAACTTTGTTAGCAGTTCTAGAAATATGCTTGATTACAAAAGTAAAGTTCTGCATGTATTCAACCCATTTAACATGTCTTTGATTCAAATTCTCCTATTGTGTCACAAATTGCAAAGCATGATTGTCACTGTATAAGACAAACTTCTTAGGAATCAAGTAATGTCTCCACTTCTTCAATGCCTAAATAATAGCATAGAACTCCTTGTCATATGTGGAGTATTTCACTTTCACTTCATTCAGCTTCTCGCTGAAGTATGTTATCGACCTGTCTTCTGGACTCAAGACTTCCCCTATTGCAAATCCTCTTGCATCACATTTTACTTGAAATGTCTTTGTAAAATCCGACAACACCAGAATTGGTTGGTCCGTGACTTTCTTCTTCAAAAATTTGAAGCTTTTCTCAGCCTCTTTTGTCCAGTGAAAAGACGTGTGTCTCTTCTTCACTATGTCCATCATCGGTGCACTAATTCCACTGAAATTCCTGATGAACTTTCAGTAGAAACTAGCCAATCCATGAAAACTTCTCACCTCAAATATACTCTTCGGTGATGGCCAATTCTTAATTACCTCCACCTTATTTAGATCCATCCTCAACTTATCTGCAGAAATAATAAACCCCAAATAAATGAGCTTTGTCTTCATGAACGAGGATTTCTTCATGTTTATCAACAAATTCTCTTGCTGTAATCTCTTCATCACTGTAGCCAAATGTTCCAGATGCTCTGCCTCTATTTTACTAAAAATCAGTATGTTATCAAGATACACAATGACAAATTTTTCGATGAACTCCTTCAGGACTTCATTCATCAACCTCATGAAATTACTCGACGTGTTTGTTAAACCAAACAACATGAAAATCCATTTGTATAACCCTTCATTGGTTTTGAATGTTGTCTTCCATTCACCACCTTCTCTCATATGAATCTGATGATATCCACTTTTCAAATCAATTTTTGAAAAAAAATTGGCTCCACTCAAGCAATCCATCAGATCATCCATTCTTGGAAATGGGAATCTATACTTGATGGTTATCTTTTTGATTGCCCTCAAGTCAGTACACATCCTCCAGCCTCCGTCTTTCTTTGGAATGAGTACTGTCAGAACAACACATAGACTCAAGCTTTCTCTAACGAACCCTTTGTCCATTAAATCCTGGACCTATCTTTTGACTTCTTCATTCTCCTACGGCATCAATCTGTACGCTGCTTTGTTTAGCAAACTAGCTCCAGGTATGAGATCAATATGATGGCTCACACTTCTGATTAGTGGCAACGAACAAGGTAGTTCATCCACTATTATGTCAGCGAACTCTTCCAACAGTTTCTGAACCTCTTCCGGTAAATCATCTACCCTTGTACTGGTTAAAATGATTTTAGGTTTTCTGACCACAATGAATTGCAGTTCCTCCTTCTTCTTAACCTATGTAACAAGTTCATTCCCACTCATGAGAAGTACAATGTTGCTTACTTCAGGTTTCACCTCTTTGTCTTTGATTGGAAGCAACATGTGAGTTCTCCCATTCTTCTCTAGGGTGTATGTGTTCTTCCTCCCATAATGAATCACATTTATGTCATATTGCCATAGTCTACCCAACAATAGATGACAAACATCCATGGGAATGACATGACAGAGTATTTCATCTTTATACCCTCCTATTTTAAATTCAACTAAACATTGTTTAGTGGCATTTACCTAATGTCCTTTTTGTAGCCATGAAACTCTGTATGGGCTTGGATGTTCAATAGTCTCCAGCTCCAGCTTTTCTACCATCTCTGTAGAAATGAGATTATATGTGCTACCACTATACACGATGACCTTGCATACCCTGTCTCTGGTCTTCGAAGCAATCCGAAAAAAATTGTTCCTTTGCACTGGATTCTCCACCTCCTTCTCTGGCGTTAAGAGAACTTTTCGCATCATCAGTGATCTTTCGCCTTCAACATCTTCTGCCTCAACATTTTGCCTCTGTGCTTCATCGATGTGAGTTTCACAACCTTCTTTTTTTTTGTCTGGACACTCATAAGACTTGTGTCCATTCTTTCCACATGTGAAGCATTTTGCTACTCCACCTCTTCCTCTTCCTCTACCTCTGGTATGAGGAAAAATGTTTCCATCAACATACTGACCTTTTTGTTCGGTATGTTGCCCTCTTTGTGAACTTCCACCTCTCTCAATTTGAGTCTGAGGTTTCTTCCAGTCCTCATTTGGTTTTTGATTTCTATCCTGGGCAACTGATTTGTCTCTGGGCTGACTTCTGCCTCAGCCTCTTTGATCCTTCTTTTGGCTCAGCTTCTCTTCAGCTTTTAGAGCCATCTGATAAACATATTCCTCCGTTCGGATGGTCATCATGCTCATCTCATCCTGAATGTCTTATCTCAAACCATTCATGTACCTGGAAATTTTTTCATCATCACTTTTGCGATGACCTGCCGTGATGTTCAACCTGTAGAACTCTTCAGTATATTCCTTCACTGACATCAGCTTCTGTCTCAAATTTTGCATTCTCCGAAACAGAGAAATATGGTAATCCCTGCAAATGAATTTTGCCTTCATCTTCGCGATCATCCTATCCCAACTTTTGATTTTTTGCTTGCCTTTGCAGCATCTATCATCTTGTAGCTCATCCCACCACAATGTTGCATGTCCTTTCAATCTTGTGACAGCATGTTTGACCTTTTTGTCCTCCTCGACATCTTCATAGTCAAAATATGTGTCCAAAGCTCTAATCCAGTTTAGAATCTCTTCGGCATCCAGGTTTCCCTCGTATACTGGAATATCCATTTTTTCCTTAGCACCCATCCCTGAAACAACGATAATCAGGCGTTCATTTGCTGCATCTTCTACTGTGATTTCTTCTCCTTCATGTCCAGCTTCATCTTCACTTTTAGAATCACTAAGATCCCCAGCACCGGTTGTGCGCCTCTGTGTTGTCTCCATGTCCTCAAGTCTAGCACATAGGTCACGCATATCTCTTTCTATGGATGGATCAAGCATTTGCCTACCCCTTCTTCTCGGCATTTCTCTATCCTCTGGCGGATCGGGTGTTTGTCTGTCTCTTCTTCTTGGCGACATGGTGAAGCTTTCTTTCTTCCTTTCCCTGTCTGAAGTATACAAACAAAGTCAAGATCTGATACCACATTGGTGCAGACCTATTGGCCCTCGAGACCAAGATCCACTCACAGGATCGTTATGTAACCCTTTCGAGCCAGATCGGCTCTTTCGACTCCTCCCAGAATCTGAAATTTATGAACCCACTAGTCCTTTCTTGCATCTCGCAATCCCATGAGTTCGTGAACCGTGACTCCCGACGCTTCCTCCTCAAATCCGCGATCCCGAGATTGCGAAATAGTTACGTCTCCTCTTTTCGTCAGCGCCTTCCTTCCACGACCATCGACTAGGCTAAGCTCTAGCACTTCTCGCCTTTCGCGCCTTCGCGAGTTCAAAGGTCCAACCTTGGCACCTTTTTTTCCCGAACCCCCGAGAGGCGAGGTTGACTTTTCTCCTCTCGTTCTCGCTACTCGCAATTTCATGAGTCGAAGGCTCAAACCATCATTCACTTTTCAACCGAGTCCCCAAGACACGAGAGGTCAATGGGGCATTGACTCCTCCAAATGTGTGATGTGTGTCCGACTGTTTATTACACGGGGCCCACTGTGTGGTTCTGCCACGTGTCCCTCATGCCCGGCTTTGGCACTCCAGGACTTGAAGTACTCGACTCTTGGGCTTTCAACCTACGAACCTATGAGTTCGCGAGATCCTGTGATCTCTGACACCCGTCCTCCTCCGATGGACAACTTAGATTCTTTCGCAGTTTCGCTACTCACGAATTTCGGGACAAGAGTCCCGACCTCTTACCCTCCGATATGCCGAAACACGAAATTTCGACACATCATCAATGCGGGTCCCACACGAAACTTCCCACCTTTTTTGGAGTTTTGGACTTTGCGGTTTCGCGAATCCGGATGTTGTGCTCTCAGACCTCTGACCCACGAAACCCCAAAATGGTCAACGCAAGGTCTGACCTCCGTGTCAGCAAGTATGCCACCTGTCCACTCCCAAATCGACGGTCATGATTCACTCCGCAGCTTCACCACTCCCGAAGTTGAAAAACTTCTCTTTCGGACCTCTAGTGTCCAATTCCCCGATACGGGTGATCTCGCGACACGTGTCCTCCTTCTAGCAAATGGCTCAGATTCCTTCGTTATTTCGGGACTTCGCCTTTTGCGATTTTGTGAGTCTCGCTACAAAGGTTTCGACCCTTCACCTCCCGAAACCCCGAGATGCGAAATATGTGAGTGATCTGACGACCTTGTTGGCCTAGATACTAGGGATCTGTTCTCCCGATATTTACTCTTAGAAAACATGCAACATAACCTTCTTTCTCCTTTGCGAGATCTGATGGCTTCCGTGACTTCGCGACTCCTCCACGGAGGATTCTGACCGTCAAATTCTTCCTTGACGATTTCGGCGAAATGAACATGGTATCGTCACGAAAACTTGTCCGCCAACAAAACAAGGTTGTTGCATCTCCTTCCAACATTTAAAACACAAATTTCTTTGAGCTTTCTCCATGACTCAAGTCTTCAAGAAGACTCTTGCATGCACTCCTTGCGGAAATTCTTGAATACTTTCAAGTATTTGAAATTTCAGACTCTGCGCACTCACTTTGCAACAGTAGTCCTTCACTCCTTCCCTCAGGTTGCAAACCCTAAGAATCTACTCGGCTTGCACACACCCTGCACGGCTCCTATGCTTGACTTGCACTTCTACGAGAATGAGAACAGTGTTATCTCTTTTGAGCTTTCAGAGACGAACTCTGGCTACTGTCAACGCACACCTTGCAGACATTTTCACTGCACTCCTTGCAGGAATACTCTTGCTCAGACAGAGAGACAATTGAAACTCATTTTTTACTCTCCCTCTCTTCAGATTTCAGATATTAAATGTGAAATCATACATTCACCCATCAAAGTGAATGCATAACAGAGAGTAAACAAGCATGAGCATAACATTCAATCATCATGCACGACACAGAAAGAAAATGGACACCATGAGTCTGAACTAAAAGTATTTGTATTTATCTAGAACTTCTGTACATGGGTTCTTCTACACAGCTCTCTGCTTCAGCTCTCCTATGCTCTCTTCTCATAATGCTGCTAATAATGTTACAACTATACAATGAGGGTGTCTATATCCCATTTCCCTCTTCTCTCCTAAAACTGTCTAATCTAGGAATTCAAGTCCACCTACTTACATTCATTAACATAAATGCCTTCACCTAATACAGACGAGAGGGG